>JAVQKC010080709.1:0-45090 GCA_036025475.1 Philypnodon macrostomus | reverse complement strand
ATATATATATATATATATATATATATATATATATATATATATATATATTTCTAAATATTAAAACCTAGTGGTACTGTTGTTGCAAACCTGTAAATTATTCTGAAAAAATGTTTAATGATGCAACACCAAAAGCAATTTTTATTTTTGATAGTGCACTAAAAATTTTGCATCCAGGCATTTTTTGTCATACACATCATTGAACACAGAGTAAATAGATGTTAACACAATTTGCCAGTGCGTGTACAAACACCAGACTTCTGGTTTGGGGTTTTGTAAATGTGGTTAGCCTTTATTAGATGGCACTTTGCCTATTGATAATGCATCACAGCTTGACATCTCCCATAAAAACAGCTAAGAAGCTGCATTATGGATGACCATCTGTTTGTAAACCTGAGAACTGCGTGTTCTTGCTCTGTGCCGGTGAGGCAGATGAAGATTAGCCGTTTTGTGCTTTTTTTTACTTCACCGAGCAGTTGCTCACTTTATGCGCTCACTGTCATCTGAGCCACTGAGGATGGAGACGTCCTGGGAGTCCGGCGGTTATTGGAGCAGAGACGAGTGTGAACGTGCAATGTGATATCTGGCACTTTTCTCTGTCTGTGACAAATGACAGTGTTTTCTCCACTTAGCTGACCACAGCATCTTCTGCTCCAGATCCACCCACCTCCCTCTCCCTGCCTCGGCCTCATGTCTTGGCAACTGTCACATTCAAGGTGTTTCACAGATGAGCCCCCCTCTCCTCCACTTTCTCCCTCTTTCTCGCTAAAAGCATTGCTCTGTAGAGAAAGGTAATTAGCAGGTGGTGGCGAGCTCAGCGGAGGGCATCCAACTACACTCCTGTGGCTCACATAAGACACACACACATCCACAGCAGCTAAAGTGCACAGTCAGCAGCGTGGGCTCCCCAGGCTCCTTGGATGTGACTGATCCTTTATTGAGTTACTGTTTTACGCCTACTTTACCTCACATTCACACACACATTTTTGGCATGAGCACACACACACATGGCTGCCAGCTCGTTTGATCATTTACCCATCTCCCTAACCAAGGTCACTGTCTGTTTTTCTCTTTTCTCCCAACTTCATCTCTCTTTCCCCCTCTCTTGTTCCTCTTGCCCACGTCCCCAGGGCTAATGAACTTCACCATGTGAAGACTGCCAGTCAGCGGAAGAGAGCAAGAGGGAGGGAGACAGAGAGAGAATAAAATTCTGCTGATGTTTGGTTAATGGGAGTGAGGTGTCAGGGATGGCCTCTGATCTTTGCTGCATGGATACGTTGTTCAAAGACCACTGAAACAGCACACACAGCCAAAACTCCCTCACACACATGCACTTAAAGATTATCATACAACAGATTGACAGAATGACAGCGCTGAAGTGCTCTTTGAAACTCTGGGATGAACCTGAGCGTTGGTGTTCTAGGTCAAACACAAAAGCAAGCAATCCAGCAAATGTACATGTGATTCATTTGCATGCAGGGAAATCAATTGGAAATCAATTGCATAAATGCAATGTGTGATGCATGGCATTCACGTCGTTGATGCCATCACTACTTTGTCAATATGTTCACAGATACCTGACAGCATGTGAAACTTTACCTGAGCTGCTTTGTGATTTTTAGATTCGATTACTGAATAATGCTATTCAGTACTAGAATACATTTACTCACGCGCGTGCATATACATACAAACTCTCTCTTACTCTCTCTCGCTGTAGATTTCTGCTGACTGTTTGTCCTTGAGCAGTCCTCATTAAGCTAATGCAAACCTCCCTGACAGAGAGAACCAAACAACTGACGTTGCAGCACCGTGGCAACGCGGGCCCTAACGACAGGGAGGTGGTCGTTATGCAGATGAGGTCCAGCTGAGAGCGCGGGAGGCCGCCTGGCTCGTTAGGCCAAGGCCCGGCAAATGGCTCACTAATGTAACACTGCTTCCTGGTCTAATGGAGCCCTGTTTTCAGAATTATTTGTCTTTGCTCGCAGCGGGGTGCCGGAGGGACACCTACAGCGAAGAGGAGTGAAAGAGGAGAGGAGCACCAGAAGTCTGAATCTTATCGACCTGTTACTGAATTATTTCTCTCTTGTCAACCTATTAAGAGCCCTTTCTCAAGCACTATGTACAGTGTTAATGTGACTATTGCAGACCTGAGAACAGCACTTCTAAGTCAGTTTGTTAGAAAAGTCCCTTTTGGGTAATAAATACATTGCAGAGAGGATCCTAAACTGGACATGTTGTGTCACTTTCACTGAAAATTGTTTATACACTACACTGTTGTAATGGGGGTAAGAAAAAAACTTCTGCTTAGAAACTACTATAGATGCTTGTACTGTCCCAAATGAGCTATGTGTATTGAATGATTTCTCAGAGATATATTATTACATCTGTATATAATAATGAATTCCTTAACTATGAAGACTGTAACCATATAAGCAGAACCCAGTCACAGCAAACATTTGCCTTTTAACATGCAGTCATTTGCAGATTGATTTGGCATAGGTTTTACCCTGGATGCTTTTTCTCATGCAACTCTCTGTTTATCAGGGCTTTGGACTGGCATGAAGCCTACACAGGCCTGTGATTTCTTGTAAACCAGAGCACACCATATATTTAGCTAATCATCAAAGAAAGTACCAGTTAAAGAGTATTTAATTAACTGAACCAGACCTATGGTGGTGAAGTTAAGCTGCAGATCTCACCTCTGTCAGTGTGGCCCCTCTTGCTCTCTTTGCTGTAATCCAGTGATGTGTCTGTCTCCCTGGTGCCCTGAACCACACTGGGCGAATGTCCCAACACACCGTGACTTATTGATAGCCCATCATGAAGAGAATCTAAAAATGGTAGTAAGAAACCTGATGAAAAGCCATTATTTAAACTATAAGTCAGTCGTCAAACTTAATATCAATAGTAGATCAAGTAAAGACATACGTAAGATTTCTGCATTGCGTTCTGTGTGACATGGTGAACTTGACACACTGCTGCTGTGATTGGATGACATCTGACCTTCCTCCAATGAGGGGGATGGAGAGGGGCTATCACGCCTACGCTCCTGAGACACAGAAAAACAATAGTACTTACTGAAATGACTGATACTGCTAAACCGTATCTAAAAAAAATGTTGGCATCAATAATAAAGACACATCTTGCTCTGCTGACCATTACAACTGAAAAACAATGGCCACATCGTTAATATTACAACCAGTGATATCCGGAGAGAACTTCCTTCTATTGGCCAGGACTTCAAGTGGAAAAATACTTTGTACAGAACATTTACTACATTAATGACCAACAAATGATTTATAAAAAGAGCAAGATAGAAACATTGGGTTATACTTGTATGTTTGTAAAATGTATATAAAATCTTTAAGTGGGATCAGCTGTAAAGTGTTTATTTAGTATGCATATCTAGTTTAACATTTAACAGACATCGATTTTATCATTTAACATCATACTATCATGTTAATAGGAATCGCATTTGGTAAAAATCTCAAATGACTAGTGACTTTTGAAAAATACTTGGCCAGAGGGGTGAGTAGTATTGAGTTACATAATAAATTGTACTTCTAAGAGTGGTTTTAATTTTTACTGCTCATTGTTTATGTAGCTTTCTGTCTATAATAAAATTTGAAATTATTTGGATGACTACTTTATAACTTCATTATTATTTTTGAAGAAATGATTCTTGGGTAATAATAATAACCAGCTCCTCACCTCTGTACTCGTCACAGTGGCCAGCAAGAGAAAAAGTTCATTTCAAGCCCTGTTTCAATACAACTTCCAACTTTGAAGGAAGCAATCAATCATATCTGCGTAACTGTCTTTTCTGTTTGCCAATTCCTGTCAATTTAAAACGCCAGACTTTCAGCCAAGCCCGGTGGCCGGTGGTCAGCTCCTGTGGGCTGTTGGGAGTTTGAGTTCACCTTAATGACGGAGGTGGGAGCCCTGGCGGGGGGCTTGGCATGGAGCTGTGCCACGTTGGCGATGCTGGCCAGAGTGCTCAGTCGGTTCATCTGGCCCATCGCCATGGAAACGGAGGCCGGTGCCAGGCCGGCAGGGATCAGAGGATGTGACATCATCATGAACGGGAGCTGGTCGAGAACTGTAGAGAAATAAAAATTAGAATGAATGGGGTGTACCAAGATATCGGCTCAACATTGGTATCGGCTAATATTGATAAGCTTGAGGGGTATTACATCGGCTTATATCTGATGGCTCATGTTAAAGCTGTTTCCGAAAATAAGAAACTTAAATATATCTACCCCACAACCCAGTTCTATGGTAATATGTCATGATAATTATTGTCCTTTAGTCTCTCCCCTGGCCTCTACTGCAACATCAAATCCGAGATGTCAGATGATTTGCAAAAACATAACTTAAGAAAGCAGTTTGCTAATATTTAGAAACCAAACAGATATAAATATATATTGTTTTTTCTTCCACTCCACAGATACTATAAAGCCAGCGGACTTTAGGCTCAATGGGCAAAAAGGTAGTCTGAACTCAAAAGATTGTGTCATTTTAATTCATTTTAAAGCAGTTATATCTATATTTTCTTGGTTTTGATTCTTAATTATAGAAGAAGGTAAACATAGCCTACCAAAAGGTGTTTATAAAAAAAGGTACAGGAATCAATATCGACCAAATTGGTTACTGAAATATTGGACTCTAGAATTTTCATAATACTTCTCAAGTGGCAAAGGTCAAAGCAGCCGCAGCGTTCAGATCTGAGCCGTGGAGAGCTTTAATACAAAACAGGTGTCATGTTTTCAGTTTGTATCCATCTATTGCAACATCAAGGCCCACACTGCGGAGTGTACTGAAATAAAAAGGCTAATTCTCACTTGACAAAACTGATATGGGCCTCCAACATGATTTCTCTGTGATGATGCTTATTAGCCAAACCACACAGGAACTGGCAATCTGAATACACTGTAAAATCTTACTAGTCAATCTTTTTTGAGAAAATGTATGTGTAATGTTTTTGTTGTGTGTGCCCCACTTAAGGCCCATAGTTGCTGCAATTGGCTCCAGTCCCCCAAACCCTAACATGAACAAGTGAAAAAAATGAATGAACTAGGCCCATGCTGTCATACCCGACAGCAAGGTGTCCCCATACGTTTGCCACAACTGCTATGCCACTAACTGCCACTTTAATTTTTTTTATTTGGGCTTTTTATATTGTTGCAATCAATGAGGATTGAAAATAATGAGCAATCAAGAGGTTTTTGATTTGTCTGGATGTTTCTTTCAGTCTATAGGGGGCGCTATAGAGGTAACTGGCATCATATTGGTCAGATGTGTTCAGGGCCGGGGGGTATTTAGGTATTTCAGGTTTGAGCCTAATCAGGCAAAATATGTGCAAGGTAGAGGCTGTCAAATATACCTGACCTCCCAAATTCAATTCACAATGGCCGACTTCCTGTTTGTTGTAGGGCAGGGCCATAATTATATTTGAATTAATAAATTATTATTCATCGTAGAAGTACAAAACTCAATCCAGTTCAGCGTCTTCATTATATGTAACTGTCCATAAAAGTTGAAGTTCACAGTTTAAGAGCATTAATTAATATTCATCATAGAAGTACCAAAATCAATCCGGTTTGTCGTATCTGTATTTAAAATTTGAAAGTGATCCGGCAATCCGTTTTCCAGTTATCAAACAATAACAAATTTTAACTGTTAAATAACTGGTAAATGTCTACTTTCTATTGTGAAATAGTTCTGGACAGCACAATGACTTCAGAAAAATTAGTACTTGGTGTAACATTGGGTTTGAGTTGAAGTTTTAAGGGTTTTTTAGATATTAACTAGATCGTTAACTTGTGAAATTTGATGGTGTATGTGAGCGCGCATTTGTGTGAAAAAACAGGCAATGGGAAGAAGACATTACACAAAGAGAGTTTGGAATACGTGATGAGAATGAAGACTTTGAAAAGTTACATTGTAGCAGTGTCACTTTTTAAAAATCCCATTCTTTTTACCTGGCACTGATACCTGACGTACTTTTCAGTGCCCCGGAGTTCTTGACAATAATCCAGCACATTTTCAGTCAAACTAAACTCTTATTATCTTGGACAATCTGTTGTTCACACTCCTATCTTTAAGACACGCAACTACTATCTTTAAAGACAATCCTTCCTCTCAACAGCACCCCAGTGGGTTGTTTCGGTCCCTCTATTCATGCAACAAACAATCCTGACGAGGGGAGGGGAGAAAATGACATAAATATTTATCATTTAATAAAAGGAAAAACAAAAACAAAAGAAACACAGGGAGGAAGTGGAACAAAAGAAGCTGATGGCAGACCTGGTGCTGGGCCAGCTATGTACGCCGGGTAATTATAAACACAAAGGCAAAAATCTTGGACTCTATTCCGCACAATTGTCACAAATAATAGCACGAGTGGATGGAAACAAAAAAGGCTATCCAACGAATGGAGATTATGAAATAAAACAAATAAAAGAGGAAAAGAAAAGGAAGAGAGACATTAAAAAGAAAAGTCGGAAATAAAGAGGGAGGCGTTGACTTTATGAGTTGGGTTCGCTGGACATATGTGCGGTGCTTTGTGCATTTGGCAGATTAGTCCCTCACTTGCCCAGAGCAGAAACCAATCCAAACAAAAGATCTGTGTGAATAGAGCTAAATAACCAGATGCTCCAACAATCAACTTGGAGCCAACTCCAAATATTAAGCCTTGGTTGGGACCCAGCGCTCCATTTGTCACCACCGCCCCCCCCCCCCCCCATCCTCGTCCATAATTTCATTTTCTTGCCGTTGTTCTTTCTTCTTAACTCTTAACCCCCCTTGCCCCACTTCTCACTTTCACTGCCCTCCCATCACTCTCTCTTATGTTTCATTAAAAAACATCAAAAGTCAAAGTGCCTCTCTTATGTTTATCCAAACAAACCATTACTGTAAACAAACAGTTACTGTAAATTTCCCAGAAGATCTTGTTAAATGCAGAAATGGCTGCTGCCCGCTCTTCCCCGGCCCATAAGGTGTCACACTCAGCATTTGTGAGTGTGTGCGTGTGTGTAATCTGAGATTGCCTTTGTAGTGGTTAAAGCGCTGGTAGGCCCTATCCTTCCCATAAGGCTGTGGGTGGCGATATGGAAAAAACACATTGTGCCGCCCCCTGTGTGTGTGTGTGTGTGTGTGTGTGTGTGTGTAGAGCTGATGCACGTGCGTGGTGCATATGCATGTGTGTATGTGTGTGTTTCCACTTGACTCTATCATTAACAGTGATTAAGCTTACAGGTTTATAATAGCTGGTGGTAACCATGCCACCTAAATGCATACAGATGCAGACAGTTGTAACTGAGTGCACAGAATGGTAAACAATGCTTAAAGCGATACTTGGGATGTTTTGAAGTGGGATTGTAGGGAATTAAGCCATAGTCAGTGTAGTACACACAACAGAGTCTGCCCCACTTCAGAAAACAGACACCAGAGTCAGGCAAGACAGTACTTATGACAGTACCACTAGATTAACTATTTATTAGTTTAATGTTTATAGTAAGATTTAAATACATTAATAACAGCTTTAAACAGACCTGTAGAAACCGACAGAACATTTTACAAAGTATGTAGTCCCAATACCGATACTAATATACATGCTCCAATCAGATAACATGGCCCTAATTATTATATAGTGCACACACTGAAGTTCATGTTGCATTATTAGAAAAATACATATATTAGTTTGTCAGATAACTAAATAATATCATACTAAATAATATCGTACTAAATGTAGCCTCAAAGTAGAAAAAGAAAATGACAACACAAAAGAAAATCTTGTTGGTAACCTCTGATACTGTGTGTCATAATAAAATCATATAAACGGTGTCCTGCAGTTGAGAACATAGTCTTCATATCCTGGTCGCCTTTTCACTTCTAGCTACATACTGCTCACTTTCATACACCTCAATAATGATCCAATTTAAAATACCAAAAGCCTAAACTAAGGACACTTTCTTTTCTTCTCATTTCAACCTTGCAGTGTATGTACACATAATGACTGTATCCCAGGTTGATAGTGTATTCCGCACAGACCTCCATAAGCTCCGTCATCTGTCTAAACACACTGATGTCGCTTTAACCTGTCGATAACAGTGGGGGTGGCGGCCGCGATTTGTTTGTGTGGGTGTACGCTTGTGTGTGTGCGTGTGCATGTGTCCGTTCTGCCATCGATTGTCCAGCATTTGTCGTTTGCATTCAGGATAGTGAATTAGAGAGAAGACTATTGATTTGGCTTCAGCCTCTCATCTTATTCATCTCTCTATCATTCTCCCTATACCCTTGCTTTTTGCTTACTTACCGGTGTTCCAATTTTGCTGGCTACACTCACAAGTGCAGTAAAAAGGGGGGCACAGTTTTTCGTACTACAAAAAGCCAAAAAGAGATTCAGTTTCCAAATTAGGTGATTCTTTGCTTTCCAGGGACAGCTTTTGGAAAAGTGATAATTGAAAGTTTGACAGCAAGGCATCTTCTCACTCCAACGCCCATTAGTGGCTTTTACTGACATGAGAGCACATTAAACTCTACAAAGCCCAGATATCTCTTCTCTTCCTGTAAATTCAGATCTCAAGTTACTCAGAATTACTACTTTATGTTTTGTTGAACATGAGAAACAGGCCTGGATGGCATCTGGACTATGTAAAGCAATGACAAATAACTACTAATAATCTGCAAGCCGTGCTTTGGGACTTGGGAGAAAATGACAGGCAATATTTATTTCAAAAACATTGCATGAAGCCCACTAAGTAATAACAAGATGTGCCTACTTCATGGTCTGTAATTTGAATGATATTGCAATTTTTGGTTAAAAAAACCCCAGCAAGGTCCAGTTGTTTTTACTAGTTGGCTGTCAAAGATTTACTTGTGCATTAGGGATCAAAGTACTTTGTTGAGTTGAGTGCTGTGGTAAAGTTGTATGGACGTTTTTTCATTAAAGGGGTCATGCTATGCATTTTTGTGCTCCTTTAGATCTGTATTTCACAGTTTTGTAGTGCTTTTCATCAAGTGTATGTTTTAGTCTGGAGGTTTCTGTGTGATTTTTGTTTTTTTTTTACATTTGACTATCTGACCCGATGAAGAGCCGGTAATCTGTCATCATTATTATTTTACTTCAGTCCATCCCCTGGCCTCTACAGCAACATCAAAACAGAGTCTGTGTCCACTTTGACCAACAGTAGTTGAGTTTTTGCGTGGTGTGGCAGCCAACACAAACTCTGATTTGATGTCACAGAACAGGGGCAGATGGTGAATTTTAACAATTTATCATTTTAGGAATCTGGTGAGTATGTATTAAAACATTGTGACATGGCAGAAAGCACCAGAAGGTCAAGCTAGCACAAAACTTTAAGTGGAATGTCAAAAAGTTATATTTTAGTACTAGGGCTTTTCTTTGTATTTGTTCAATGCGGACGGAAGTGACGTCACATCCTGGTTTAAATTGATGGTTCAGCCAGCTGCTTGTATTGACTTGGCATCACACTTGTATTCAGACAACAAGTGCAGTAATAGACTACAATTAAAACATTCCAATGGATTGTGCTTGTTGGCCGCTCAAATGGATTAAAGAAATAGACTCACCCAATCCGGGGTTGTGATCGCCATTCTCGCCGTTTGGCCCGCCGTGCTGCTGGTTACTGTGGAAACCACCCATCGCTTCGAGCTTGATCTTTTTGGCCAGTGCGGACAGATCTAAAAAGGACAGACAGGAGTAAGACGGACATAAAAAAGAAAGAAAAATGACTAGAAAGGAAAAAGAAGAAGAGAAAAAAGGGGATCAATACGAGTCCGATCAATGGCCCCGGTGGAGGATTAGAGCAGTGGGTAGCAGGAGGTTGTCATGGGAAGACAGAGGCCTGGCCATTCATTGTGACTGCACCGCTGCACCGGCCATTTAGTCTGCCAACGAATCAGCAGTGATAGGAACAAGCCAAGACATTCATCTCTCCCACACAGCGACATCAGAGCCCCCTCAGCCCCAACATCATGGCACGCACACAGTCAACAAGCCACTTCTTTATCACTGCAAATTACAAAGTCTTTAACAGGGGTTCTGCACTTTTAAGATAAAGCGAAATCGAGAGTGACAAAATGGGTCATGTGGCTGGGACGCTTATTCATTTGTACCTTGAACCTCAGAAGGTAGTTTGACCTGCAGTGCAACCCCTTTAAAGCTCTTACTTGCCATAGAAAATGAATCTAATGACAGACAAACAGAGTGAATTATTAAAGTTTGACAAAGTGAGCTCTTGTGCAAATGCAGCACAAGGAAAGGCAAACAAACTCCCTTAATTTCCTGACGGTGGATACATCATAAACATTAGCCCTGTTTTCTTTGCTTTTTTAATAAGCTGCTACCTCAGTGGCTTTTTTGGGCACGTCTGTCCGTTCCATGGACATTGGACAACCACAACAAATTGTTTCTTTTCTTTCTCATCTTCTCACCTCCGTGCCGCTTGCTCTGTGCCCATCCCTCTCCTTACTTTACCTTTTCAAATGTCAGCATCACAGCAGGACATAAGTCACCGCCTTGTGTGTGTGTGTGCCAGTGTGTGTCAGTGTGTGTCAGTGTGTGCGTGCAGCAAGTGAAAAAGCGACTAAGGAGGATCACATCAAAGATTTTCCCTGCCTTTTACGCCCAAATGTCCTCTCTCTCACTGTCTCTTCCTCTCCTCTCATGTGGCCAGTTCTAATCAGTGGCTCTGACATTGCCGCCGTGCCCTCTCCTTTGGTGGAAAAAGACTCTTTTCCCACTGAGAAAGATGCTCTTGAACGCACAACACACACACGCATAGGCACGCACTCCAGCAGCACCTTTGAACAGTGGAGAGGAAGCGGAGGCTAATAGAAAATGGCTTCTTTTGAGGCGGGGGAATGAAAAGATCAGGTTGCAGTGAAGAGCACAAAGCCAAGGGCAACTTTGAGAGCAGTAAGGTGCCAACAATTACTTTTCTCTCTTTCTTTTTTTGTGTAACACACCCAAATCCGACACACACACAAAACATGACACGGGCACTCCGCTTACACCCAAATACATGGCTGTTTGTGACAAGGATGAGCGGGCCAGCGGGGGAGAGCGAATGTTACTACAAAGTCAAAACTCAAATTATCCTAAAAAACAAGAAACTTTTTATTCATTTCATCTTTAGACTTTATACATCACCATTAAGGTTTCAAAGGTCTCGCGTTTCTGTTATTGATGCAACAGACCACTTCTTTGAGATAAAATCCCTAAGCTTGCAAGTTATGAGTAGTTTTGTGCATGTCAGCAGTATGTATGCTAATTTTATTAATCAGCACGCAGGTTACCTCCCAGAACTACGCCTCCCTGTACCTACTCGTATCGATGGTGAGTAAAAGATGCAGTTTCATGGAAATCAGGTTTAAAAATGCCCCATCAAGTACCTACAGTATTCAGAGCGGGTGATCCATTTGTTTCAAAGAAGAATAGCTTGTTGCTGATTAGACAGCTAAGTTGGCCGGAAAGTTTTTGAGCATTGTTATGAAATTACTTTTTGAATTTATGACATTTAGGCACAAAGAAGGTCTGGAAGCAGCTGAACTTTATACCAACTTTTTCTTCATAGACTGTATTAGTATGCTGTAAAATGGATAGGGAGACTTTGCTCGCTAAGTGTAAAAATCATCAATTAATCACAGTCTATTTTAGACCCCTGACACACACATACACACACACACACACACACATTTACAAATTAAAAATAAAATCATAAGAAATATACCAGTTAGCCACAGCATAAAGTGTATTTTTAAGTCTTTGGTAAAGACTTGTCCCTCCTTTCTAATACGACCCTTTTGGGACTTGGGTTTTAGTTTTGTGTTGAGCAATCATCAAACTTGACCTCCAACCTTAAGGACGGGAGTACAGGAAGTGAGAAAACAAATATAGGAAATGCCAAATTGTGTTTTTATTTGGGTTAATTTAGTACCTACATTAAAAAATGTCTTTCAAACCCTAAATGATTTACTAGAAGAGTGCACTTCTATTGCTTTTTGGCCTTTTCATTGACTTGTCTCTACAGTAACTTCATGGCAAAGAGCAAAACCTATATGTTTACAAGCAATAACCTTAATCTTACACACATGGCTTATTTTTTTAATGTTTTTTACTTTTTTTATTATTGCATGTTATATGCAGAGTATATGTGTGGGTGGTCACCTGCAGGAGGCATGATCCTGGCGTGCATCAGACCACTGTGGGACAGCATGTGGTGGGTGCCGCCCTCTGTCACACTCTGGAGCCTCTTGGGCGGTCGTCCGGGCCTGGAGCTGCAAAAAGCACAAAACAACAGAAACTCACAGTCATTAGGCGGTTTTATACCTGACTCTCCTGCTGGGACTGAGATGGGAGGCCTATACTGTAGTACTAGACCTACTGTCCTTCACTTTGTAAAACGTCTGATCCTTGCTCCGGCAAAACAGTGAAACCTGAGTGGCTCCGGGAAGGCTGCTGCTGCAAGTCTGACCTCCCTGTGGATACGAGCAAGCAAAAAAGGACTTTCCCTGTGGCATCAATAAAGCACCTCATTACTGTTCAGCTTACTCATTCATTTGTTTGCTTATTAAACGTGTGTTTGTCTTTCTCTCTTCCACTTAGGGATGGGCAATAAGGTAAATATATAATATCACAATAAGCCAAGATCAAGATACATTTTTTCTCTTTAAAGCATCCTAAGATAAGAAATAAATGGCCTGTTGCCTGATGTGCTGTGGCCTGATTCAATGATCTTCCCATTTTGCAGATCGTGATAATGTTCATTCTTTTATCGGCATATCATACACCCCTCATTCATTCCCCTTTTTTCTCTCATCATGTCACAAATTTCCCCCCAATAAAGCCACGCCGACTAGTACAAGCATATTCACATGGTTTGATTGAGGCGGGCACGCTCAATCAATCCTGCGAGGAAGTATGTGAAAAGCTGTCAGACATCACATGGGCTCTGACTAAACGGTGTGAATGTCCTGACAGGGTGAATGACACGGGCCACATCAGGCATAATGACAAGCAGCACATAGCTCACATCTCCACTCCTACCAGGGCTGACACGGGACGAAACACCAAGTCTGTCTGTCTGTGGGATGTGCACAAGTGAGGGAGATTAGAGGAAGTGAGAGAAGTTGTGAAGGGAAAAAATTAAAAAGAAAAAAAGTGTACCTAAAAAAAGTGGAAGGGGGGGATAGACTATAGCAGGAGCAGAAGCAGCTTCCTAGCGTGGGGTGTCTTTGAGCAGATTTTAATTAGAATCTAATCCAGCCGTCATTAAGGCCCCATAAACGAAGCTGTCAGTCAGGAGATTAATGGCGCCTCATTTGCATATTGCATATAATTCATCAATTACCCAGCAGAAAGGACCAATCCCCTGTTGACACACCCACCGGCTGAGAGAGCGAGTGAAGGAGGGAAGATGGGACGAGACAAAAAATGAGGGAGAGAAAGATTGTGTAGCGACTAACTGCGTGAGAAAAAACAGGTAGCAGCTAGAGTATGTGTGTGTGTGCGTGTGTGTGCACGTGTGTGTGTGTGTGCGTAAGAAGTGTTCAAAGGTTAATTTGATGAGCCGATGAGCTCCACAGTTCCTGCCCTCGGTTTTAATGAGTTGTTATTATTGTCTCTTATTATGGGCCCAGACCGACTGGGATGTGACAGCTGACATCAGATATCACGCACACGCCCCGGCACACACACGCACAGGTAACATATTCACCGGGAGTGAGAGGAGGGATGTGGTAGGGAGATTATTATACTGTATATGAGTGATGGGAAACATACTAAACATTTTTGTGGCCCACACGGTAAGACAGATTTGCTTTTCGGACCATTTCAAAATATTACTTTTGTCACAATCAAACCTAAATCTGAGTTAACAAAGTGCCTTCCAACTTTTCATAACTTGACAAAGTCCCTTTGCCTGATTGCCTTTATGGACCTTTTAGGATATGATGACCTGGATTTTCTACCTCTTATTTCCATTGGGGAATGAGGTTGGTTAAAGGTTCCAACCAGCTACATTCAGCCTGGGTCTAATTTGGACAATATCCACTTGGTCGCAGGGCAAACACTTACACTTAAAGACAACTATTGCAGATTTACCTCATGTCTTTGGAGTTTGGATGGTGGAAGAAAGACAGAACACAGGCCAAAAACTAATACTATAATAATCTAAAAAGGTGTATTGTGTGTTATCATTGAATGAATCTTGGGAGCTACAACCAAGTATCACAAGTCCAATTATTAAGTCCTGCCTTTGGTGTGACCAGACACTGTTTTGAATCACAATAAACTGCCAGGCTACAAATTGTTGAAGTTGGATAAATATACAGTACATTCTTGAAAAATCACTGCCTTTGCCACAAGGGCTATTAGAATGTCTTTCCGTTAATTCTGAGGAACAAAAGTGAGTAAAAATATCTTGAAAAATAGTTTTTGATTAAAAAAAATAAAAATACAAAATGAATGTATATATCTGCTTTGAAATTGGGAGACTTTCTGTCAAGCTGCCCTCAAAATATCAGTGCATGTGGACTTTTACAATTTGACTAGTGTAAAGAAACAACATTTTGTGACATCACAAAAATTGTATAAGGCAGTTTATACAACATTACTCATTATACAACATGCATCCTAACCTACTGTTAGTAGAACATTGTCTTTATAGAGAAGCATACTGTGCTTAACAAAAGCAGGAAATGTATTTTTAGGCCTTCGACTTTGAAGATGAATTCCAACGCAACTGATTTTGAGAGACGTATTAACACAAATGGAAGAGCAAATAGCAGCGGGGGAAATAAAATACACAGAGACCAAAGAGCGTGGTTGGATTTTTTTTAACTACAGCCGCTTCCCTTTTCCCTTTACCGCTGTTTATTTGCACACACTAATTAATGGCTTGTGTGCTGCGCTTGTGTGTCTAAAGTGGGTGTGTGTGTGTCTCTGTATGTGTTGCATTTTAGGGGGCATAAAGATCTGGAACCTCATTTTGTGTTTAGTCTGCAAGTGCGTTGATACATCAAAGTGACCCATAGAGGGAGGTCCATGCATGTGTTTGTGTGTGGCAAGTGTGTTTTTTGTGTATGTGTGTGTGTGTGTGTGTTAGTGTGTGAGGTTGGAGAGCACCGGTTCCCTGAGGTAGGATTAATGAAAAAGCCTTTCATGGAAAAGTCATCAAGCTGAGGGGATGGAATGAGGGAGAGGAGGGGGAAGAGAAAAAACAGTGCATTGTGTGTGTGTCTGTGTGTTAAGGTGTGTATCGGTGAGTGCATTGTGTGTGTGTGTGTTAAGGTGTGTTTCGGTGAGTGCATTGTGTGTGTGTGTGTGTGTGTGTGTGTAGAGAAGGGGGTGTATGGCTTATGACCTCTTTGTCTCAAACTTTAATTAAAATCTCACCCAGACGTCCTCCCTCATGCCAACGCTCTGGCCACACAAACACACAGACTTACACACCATTTTTTAAGGTGCTCCATAGTAGTCCCGTACATTGCGTTCTGCTGCCCCTACTATTTTAAACACTTACCTGAAACATGAAACGCTAAACATGGCAGCTGGAGCTTAGCACAGGTGGAACCGAAACAAAAACATAACAAAAACATAACAAAGATGACAGATCTCTCTCTTTAGCCGTGGAGGGGAGACGAAAAGTAATGAAAGAAGAGGAAGTGTTACAGTCAAAACAGTGGAACAGCTACTGGGCTTGAGGTGCTGATAGGTAGCAGCTGTGTGTTTGTGTGCGAGGCAAAAAATTAGGGGGGTGTTTGAGAAGACTAGCTCAAACAAGATTTTGTTTGGAATATATTAGCAGCGGTTTACAGCTCCCTCGCTCCCATCCTTTCAATCTGTGTTTATCACCACGGGTTTGTATTCGCCGTCACGGTCCGGTTTGATAAATCATATCGCTGTAGCTTTAGCGCGGGGAAGACTTATGCTGCTGGTTACAGAAGTCAGGCAAAGATTGATGTTGTGATCTTCTTTTTTAAATTGAGGGCCTGAAAAAACCTTTATGCAGCATTGTTCAGAGGGGGGTAGAGTAGCCATTTTACTCAAGTAATAGTACTGTTACTTTAAAAAAATATTACTCAAGTAAAAAATACTCATCCAAATAATTGCTCAAGTAGGAGTAAATAAGTATTGGTTGAAAGGTATACTCAAGTACTGAGTAACAGTTTGAAAGTACAGGCAGGTCTATTTTTTTTTTTATTTGGTTGTATTCAGACAAAGCAGGCAAAAAATTTTTAAAATTAATAATGAGCGAGTTCCTGTATTTAAAAAAAATAACTATCAAAAGTACACTTATTGGTTCAAGAGTGAAGTGAAACTACTCCTAGAAGTGCAATTTATCCAAAATGTTACTCAAGTAAATGTAACTGAGTAAACTCATTACCCACCTCTGCCATTAATATCACAAAAAAAGCTTGTGTGGTGATGTCATGACAAAGGTACGTAGATACATAGGCAGGACAGGCACCCACACTTTGAACACACGACAACAAAGCTCTCAGACTTTCAGACAAGACGTTTGATCATGGCAAGAATCTGATCTCTTCAACTGATACGGCCTTGCATTCCTCTCCCGCATTCCAGGGTCAAGTCGATGTCAAGAGTGTCTACATGTATCATAGGTGTGTGTTTGTGTGTGTGTGTGTGTTCTGCTGTCATATATGAAGACACAGAGGCCCTCGCCATCGCATATAAAACTTCAAAAGAGAGCAAAGGTTAAAGTTGAGCTAATGACCCCACCCTTACAGAGCACTCCCTCCTCTTAGTTTGACTTTGACAGTGAGTTATGGCAGAGTGTTAGAGGGAAGACTTTGGTTTTTGGGGGAGTCTACCTTTCCCACCGCACAGACAGAGAAGCGCTGGGCCACCGCTGCCAACTTTCAAAAATGCCGAAGTTTGCCACAGAGAAAAACAAAGAGAGGGCTTTTGTTGTGCTCGGTGGGCCACTTGGTCTCATTTATCACCAGCTATTTGCAGACTTTAGTTGTTTATTTTACACCTGCTGTATCTTATACTTTGAAGTCTTTTAGGTTGAGAGACAGCCGCACTTGTGTGATCTCAGGACACTGTGCAACAAAAAGTGCTATCTTGATTTGATATTATTTGCCCGATCCGTGATACAATGACATGCAAGATATATATTTCCTCTGCAACTTTCCTAGAATATCTGAGTTAAAAAATCGACATTGTGTTCAATAGATTATTCAAAATAATGGGGTCACTGTTCTGAGAATGAAACATAGCACCTGAAATGTGTAAAAAGCCACGCATGAAAAGAAATCTCCTCTTATTGTGAGCTGGACAATTGCAATTGATAATGTTAAAACACAAAAGCATTTGTCCCATTAAAACAAACAGTGTGCTACTTTTCTGAGCAGTCATTGCAAAACGCTATTCACAAATGCAGACATGCTTTGTTCAAAAAGGTAATAAGAGATGTCCGCCTATGCTACATTACAGGTTTTGCGTAACAGGGGGGTTTGGCATTTCTAAACTTGACACAAATAAATACTAATACTTTATATAATGGATATGTATGCGTTGTACACACAGTTTGACCTAAGCTGTTTGATGTGTGTCGCCAACATAAAATGAAACTGTTCCTTTGTGAGGGAGAAAGAAAAGGACAGCGGATCAGGTTGCCTCCTACACGTCATGTTCTCTTTGTGGAACTAATGTCATTTTGCAGCAAAGCCAGCAAACACACAGGCGTGACCGGAGTGTATTTGAGCATGCTTTGTGTATGTATTTGTGTGTGTGTGTGTGTGTGTGTGCGCCACCTATGCATGAAATACAACTAGGTTTGGACCGGGGGAGAAGTCGAACCTTCTTCATGCTTTGAGGAGTCAGTGATCTGTGTGCTTTGAAAGGCTAAAGAGCAAAACAAAAGAAGAAGAGGAAAATGTTTTAAACAAAGAGTTAATGAACAAAAGACAATTATAAGCAACGTGTAAAGCGTGGTGTTGCCCATCTAAAAGTAGTTGACAAGGCTGTTATTTCTGCACTATCCTGTCTAACTGTACTGGACTGGAAAATAATAAGTGATGGCTGTCTTAATCAGTAACAAAACCCTGAGTGAGCCTTGATGCTGTCACAGAGCTGTAACATCATATTCTTGAGATGTTCTTAAAACTTTTATAGCTTTTGTTGGCCAGCGTTCCAAATTTAACCACTGCCATCTTGAGTCCTACTTTTTCTTGCAACTGTATCAGTCAGTTTCTGTAACTACAGAGTAATAAAGACTGGAGCTGACAGTTGGTGACTGAAGTTTTCAGATCAAAAATCTTCCTAAGCCACTTACAAAGTGTTGTTTTTAGATCTCATTAAGCAAAGCTGTTTGTGTGTTCAGATAATTAGAGGCGACAGAGGTTGTGTATTTTCTCTGGTTGTACTAAAACCCATTACACCTGATCCAGAGGAATCCCTAAAGCTGCAGAAGATGCATCTGGATTTTCTCCTGGAGCAGGAGCAGGTGTTATTTTCTTCAACAACTTGATTCTAACCATAGCTGACTCTTTATAGCTGTTGGCTCGTGACAGCTCTTAATAATACATTATGACATTAAAGTTTCAGATTTCTCAGTAAAGCCAAATGTACAGAAGGTTACATGAATAATAGGCATGAAGTCATCTTAAAGAAGTTGCTATTGGTTTTTGTCTTAAGTTTCTGGAGTAGACATCTTGACACATCCTGTATCGCTGTTAAATGACAGGTGTAAATGGGATTATTCATGCACTAAGGAGCGGGGATTAACTATCAAACAATATAAATTCCCCAAACTAGGGATAATCCACACTTCTTGTGTATTAAAACTCCTGCTGTTACGAGCATGTGGTCTGCACATCAGTCGACTGAAGCACCAGGAAACCACACATCTCCGCCAATTTAGCTCCTTTATCCAAACATCTCTGCCGCATTGGATTGATGACCCATGTAGTTGGTCACCATCAGAGTTCTGCAAAACAGCTCATTTACATAATCGCATCATAAATACCGAGAATTCATTTAATCATCTCCTCTGTTCTGATGCTCAGGGCTAAAGAGTGTTGATATGATAAGACAGCGAGTTATTAAGAAAGGAGAGAGAGGAGCGAGTGCAAGGATCAGTGAGTGAGTGAGTGAGCTTGTCCTGATTTAAGCTGCCGCTTGAGGCCAAATGAAAATTAATTAATTTCTGTGAAGAATCAATTTCTCAGAATGACAGTGTCAGATTCAATGTGTGCACAAGTGTGTGTGTGACAGCGACAGAGAGGGAAAGAGACTGATATGTGTGGTGGCGAGAGTGAGATTAGAGCCTATGATAACATGACAAACTTTTAAAAGAGCCTTTTATTGGGATTACTAAAATCCATTATCATCACCATCATCATAGCCATATAATATTCATCATCTGGTGAAATGGTAATTAGTGTCAGGCCTAGCTGCAATAATACAGAAAATATAGGGGTTAAGTGGCCCCCAGTCAATCAGCATCATTATCATATGGCAGATATCCCATTTTCAGGCATTGTGCAAAACATGACTAACACAGACAAGGACGATATGGCTTAACATTGTAGCTATTAACTAGTAATTAAAGTGTATTAGCTCAGTCACCTTAAATCTAACTTTAAAAAAAGATGGTCCACAAAATAAAGTGTTATACTATAAATCAAAATCCCATAGTACACCCTTATGATATACGGCCTACATTGGCTAGCCTACATATAAAAATATATTGAGGGCATAAAGTCAAGGATAGTCCATAAATAATTACTGCAACGCCATTAGACTTTATAGGCCTCAAGTAAGTTGTGAACCGAACGTAAGAAGTGAATGAGAAAAGTTAGGTCACTGTCGTGTGGGACACTGCTGTTACAAGATCGCTCTCGTCTGACCCCCTGCTCCAGCTGTGACCCGGCTTGAACAAACACGAGGCTTTGGTAGCGCTTATATTCAGCATAAATAACTTTCCCGATAGTAACGCCGTTAAACTATCCACTTTCCCCCGGCCCCACGCCTCACTCACCTGGCGTTAGTGCAGTCATTGTAGAGCGTCTCAAAGTCTTGTCTGGAGATGAGTTTGCAGCGGTTCACTCCGGGCTGGATGGCTCCGAGCCCACGCAGCACCCGGACCTGCTCCACGTTACACACCACGGGAGAAATGTCCAGTCTTTTCAGTTTGGTGTACACGGTGTGGAGCCCGCCGACCAGGTGTTTGAGAAACACGTCAAAGGCTTGCGGCAGGCAGATGAGCTCCGTGTCTTTAACCGTAAAAGAGGCGATCTTGACCCCCTTCACCTCCACCAGTTTGCACTCGTTATTCTGCGGCGTGCTCTCCACGGGCGACGGGGTGGCGTACACCGGTTTACCGCCACTTGACACAGGAAGTCCCGCGGTCTTCAGCCCGGTCCCGTTGGGCAGTAACAGCTCTGCTCTAAAGGAGTGAAGGAGAGCCGGGTGAGGCACCGGAGGAGCCGGGGACGAGGCGGCGGAGGTGGCGGCAGGTGGCGGAGAGTTGGTGGCCGGAGACACTGAGCTCGGAGTCGGGTGGTGGCCAAGAGGAGCAGCCGGGAGAAGAGCCGGAGCAGCGGGAGAAGCCATCGTGGTCATGATCAAGAGTAAAACGCTTCAAAAAGTAAACTTCAGAGTCAACAGTGTCCAGAGAAACTTTATCTAACAAGTGTTGCTATTTGCGAGAGCGAACCGCGCATTGAGAGGGACGGAGAGGAGTAAAAGATACAGATAAAGACAGGTCCGTGTGAGTGAATAACAGATCACATAGTTGTCTGTGAATGAGAGTGCCTTGTCTCCGCGCTGGAGATGCTACTGTCACATTATCATAAAGAGGAGGAGCCTAGTGTTATTCTTAGAGAGGGAGAGGAGGGTGAGAGATACAGATTACCCTATATAAAGTTTGGATAAGCCTATTTATGATCGCCTAACGAATCCACAGTCAAATATTAATGTTTCTGAAGGGTATTAGTGTGTGGGTAATCAAGCTGCCTTCTCTGTCACACTTCTCATAAGTACACTACTAATCTTTAGCCTCTTACATAGGCTACTGTTGTAAGAGGTGAAAAGTAATTCTCTCTTTAATGTGATGTTTTCCATAATCCTTAAAGGGTCCATGTAAAATACACCAATAATAAAAATGTAGGCCTTGTAGGTGACAGAAGGGGGGCCTTAAATCTGCTATTAATTTCTGCCTCTGTGAATGACTTTCTGTGAATTAAAGGGTGATAAAACTGTTATAACACAGTCTATAAACTTGGGCAGTGCAAAGTATTAGGTTAACCTAAATGTGTTCTTTTTTGTGTAGGCTATTCAACAGTGCTCAGAATGACACCAAAGTCACAGTCGGACCATCATTCATACTGGGTCACGGACTATAAAAAGGTATTGGGGGCAATAACCTTGGTTTGACAAATTGACCCCTCTTACCTGTTCCACACAGACACTGGCGCTCTCTCGCACATGGCCGTCATTTACATACGGAGCTGCAGTCCTTTCAAAGTGGCTTTCACGGAACATTGTGCTGATAATGATCTTAGTCGTGAGGGAGAGAGAGACACAGATCTCCCGAGACCATCTCACCATAAGACAAGGGGGAAGAGGATAAAACTCGCACTGTACTTCAACTCAAAGGACTTTACCACTCCAGTTTCCTCCCCACCCCCTCTCCCCCAATAAGCCCTCTTGTGTTTTTTAATTGGCAGAAATTAATCTTTAGGATGTAGATGGTAGATTTACATTCATTAAAAGTCAAGAGAGGAAGCCAGGCTTGATGCTAATCAAATCTGCTTAATTATGCTTAACATGAGTATCTCCAGGGGAAGAGAGAGAGAGGGGGAGAGAGATAGCTAACTCGAACTTTTTACTTTTTGCCTTTGATAACTCCTGCTGAGTATGGCCTTTTCCTTGCCAAAAAGAAATGTCACGACTCTCTTTGTACATCTGTGAAAAACACTCCGATAAAGCCGTCAGTTGTTGAGTAAAGCCTATTGTTGTCAGTGCCATGTTAAGTCCTTAGTCCTATGTTCAAATGTCCAAATTGTTTAGTGGTTTCGATCAAATAAACTAGGGTAAGTATAAAAGTGCAGCAGAAGTGTAGCAGGATACCCCTGGTGGGAAGTGACTTTGTCTCACAACAGGAAGGTCACAGGTTTAATTCATACTGCAGCCATTGTACCTTTACTCCACCGAATGAAACAATGAACCTCTCGTGATGCAGAATCTATCATTAAGTAAAAACACATACATGCGGGACAGAGGAAACAAATTTAACTGTAATTTAGCATCGTAATAAGTATTTAAAGTTACCACAGTGGCTTATGGCGGTCCTTTAAGTCTATGTTGAACTGCTGGGAATCTCCCTCCGCTCAACATTACCCGGCTAATTAATATTTTATATCTCCTTTGATTCCTCTAATTGCCTCAGTACACTGTAATTCCTCACTTTTAACCTCCAACATTTGCCTTGAATCATGTTATTATCTCAGGAAGTCCATATCTTTGTGCCAGGAGTGGTTTTAAAAGATGTGGTGCTGTGTCTAGATTCAAAAGATTCACTTAGGAGATCCCAATTGGGTCTCTTCTTAAGGTCTATAATGCTAAGGTTTTTGCACAATTTTTGGATCAAGTCTGTTAAAAAAAACGGCCTTATGCAATTTGCAATATAGTAGCAAAAGATCTTGTGCAATCTTCCAATTTTAAAAGCTTGTTTTCGGTATTAGCCGTTATGAGTCAATAGGACAAAGATAATATTCATGTTGTGTTGCTGTTTGAAAGCCAAGATCTTGGTCCTTTCCACATGTCTCTTTTGGCCACTGAGCAGCACAAGCATGAGGGGAATGTGTAGGTGGCTAGATCAGCCGATGAAGTGTAAATACCACTCAATCTGTTCTCATTAGAGGAGTAAAAACGTACCAATCACTTCGCCTCTATTAAAAATGCCCCAGGGCCTCAGTGGATTGTCCTTGTGTGTATTTGCATGTGTACAAGTCTGCGTGAGATGGAAAGAGGGGGAGACAGACTGATGTTTTGGCATTTGTGTCTGTGGATGGGATCTGAAATGCCACCACCATCATTGCTGCTTAATTCTCTGATACACACAGTTAATCTGAACAGACAATCCATTGGACAGCCACTGTTATGATTCAAATCAACTCGGAGTGAAGTGTGCGCCGCGCTGAGTGAGAGAGGATGTCATTGTATTTTGGTTTGTGATTAGGTGTCTGTGGATGTATGACCAAGATATCACACATCCACTGCACATTCCCCTATGATAATGTGGATTGATTATGGATATGATAATGAGAGGCCGGCGCGGCGTCGCGACCTTCACAAGGTCTAATTGAAACAAGCGTTGGTCCTCCGAAGCACTTATCAAGTCACACAGCACATCATTAATCACTGAGAATACAAGCTGTCACTGTAACACACATGCACACACACACCCTCAATATTTTGTGTTTTTACAGCATAGACACACACATGCTCTTTTTCCTGTCTACTCTCCCTTTCTCTTACATACACACACACAATGCAAGCTGTCACCGCAATATGCCTGGCATTGTCTTCTTTTAAGGAGAGTGGACAGCTAGTCCACCCTCTATCTCTATTTTCTTCAAGAAAAGTTGAGGAACAAACAGTTTAAAAGGAGAACAAGGAAGGCTATGTTAAAAGAATTCAACAAATATGAACAGCTGTTCACTTTACACAAACCCATTTGAGATTGAATTAGTGGAAGTTGTTTTACTACCTGCTTTTATTAGAAGACAATTTAACAACCAAATTTGATTCCAGTGTCTGATTAAGGCAACATATGGTCTCTACCTGTTAAACACAACATGTTCAATAGCAGCTTAACGCCTCAGTGAGCCACTCAAATAAACTAATAAACCCAATATCATATTAGTCATTACATAGTCCAACACACAAAATTCCAATCTGATAAAAGGTGGTTCCATTATCATCTTCAAGGAAAACACAAGGGAGTAGGCACACGCTCTGTCGATGCCATCAACAACTTTGCTAATTGTTATTCAATTAACTGCTTTTGTTAATGAAACCAATTAATACTTTAAAACAAGCATCTATATACTGTATATCATTATTATGCATCTATGCAGAAGAGAGCTAATTACATCTGTAAATCAATCAATTCTACATTAATCAGTTTGGAAAATCTCCAAAACCAACAAAGTCACTAAGACTTTGAAAGTTTTTTTTTGATTGCCACGCCATTATCCTGTCTAATGATTGTTAACGATCCTTTAAAGAGTTTACGATCCAATTTCCTTGCTATGAATTTAATTGGTACCTAAATAGTATAATCTTACAGTGTAGAAGTGTGGTCTGTATTTAATCAAGGGTGTGATATTGCAGTAAACTCTAACAAGGTCATGTAACTGCTCTTAGGGCAAATAGAGCCAGTGAAGCTTCACATTGATGGCGCTGATGAGGGCCAGAAAAAGAGTGTAAAAAATGTGAACAAAACAAATAACTTCTTCAGACAGTGAGCTATAATGGTAATCCACTGCTGTGCCCATAATTGGGTTACAAGCTTTAAGAATACACCAGTGTCCACTAATCAGTGTAATTATTTGAGTAAAATACACTCCACACACCTGCAAAACAAGAGCCTTTCACTTTTAAATTAGACTGCCCTCATTTATCAGAAAAATAATCTAGAGGCTGGATAATTATAAAACGTACAAACAAACAAACACCTTTAGAAGTTTTGATGTGCACTTCTTAAGTTGATGTACAGTCATGTGACCTGACCACTGCCCTAGTTGAACACTCTTAGATGTTTATGCATATGTGGACGCTAATCTCTCAGTCAGGACTATGGGATTTGGGAATATTTTGTTTTACAGAGATCAAAGTAACGGGCTAAGATCAGGAGAAACCCTTCAAACACATCAAACAAGAGAGCAATGCATCCCACGCCCACAGTAGCCAATCAAGCCATGCATAACTCTTTTTCTTTGTTATATGAAAAAGATTCTCCATGTGGGTCTCTTTCCATCATCGCGTCAGATCACCCCCCACATAGGCCCAGAATTGTTTCGGCTTATAGGCTATCAAGTAGAGCTACTGCACCGTATCTGTATGCCTCTCATAGTCGGTGAACACGATGCTGGTTTTGAGGAACAGAAAGATACTGTGTTAAGAGATCAAAGGAGCAGTGCAGAGATTTAGACTCAAGAGTCTGTCAGTCAAGATGTCGAGACAAAGCAGAGGAAGACAGAAATGCTTACACACACAGCCTCCTGCTCACTTTGGGCTTTCTCTGTGCCTTTGAGGGGTGAGGTATTATTGTTAAAGGGCTTAGGGGCTACTCATTTGTAGACATCTTCAGTGTCTTAAACCCATATAGAGTGAGAAACAAGCACACACACATACACTCCAGTCCACTGATACAAGATGAGAGGTCGTCCCAGGCCTGGATAGAGGCCTGTGGAGGGATGTTCTGTGCTCTCAGCATTTTGCCTCGTCTACAAGATGAATAGAGCTATTTTACAGACAGTGGAGAAACAAAACAATGTTCTGTGTGGTTGGATATGTGATGAACGGTCTCCATTTCTGGTTGATCAAAGGCATACATTTTGGCAAGTTTGCAATATCACAAAATAAATGTTCAGTGGAGTACTAGAGAAAAGTCTGAATTGGCTCAAGCAAGACCCGTGATGTGTTGTGTTGTGTATTTTTTGGGGTTTTCTTTTGTAATTTCTTTTCATTTTTGGAATTTGGTGTGTGGCACTTCTCTGTCTATAATGAAATAACGCCTAACAATCACTAAAAATCTACTAAGTAATGTCCACTAAGGCAAGTCGTTCAGTATAACTTAAGTGTAGTATGAACAGTGAATTTGTACAAAGAATGACACAGCACCATCTTGTGGGCATTCAGAGTGTTTTAATATAAACGAATGTTGAAACAGTCTGACAACAAATGTAATATTCAATTTTCACAACCTAAAAAATATAAAAATGCAACATACAGGAGAATGTGAAATAAGACAAGAACTTAACAAGAAATTAAGGCAGAATGCAATGTAATTCCACTCTCTTGGACAATAAAAATGGCCATAAGAAAATCCTTCAGTAAGTCTATAAAAACAGACCAAGGATTAACTCATGTGGGCAGAGAACACACAACACTAAACATGATTGGCTGATGCTTGTCCTTAAAACACAACAACAACAATTTCTCTTCAGCTCGTGCAGTTTTCTGAAGTCTGAAAAAAGACAAAGATAAACAGTTGTCAGATTAGCAGTTAGTATATGTATGTAGTTTCTTGAGAAAAGAATACTGGAGAAATAATGAGTCATGTAAAAATAGCATTTACTTCATAATCCAATATTGCCCCAATAAGGAACATTAAAAATATTATAGGTATATATATTATAAATCCGCCAATTTACCTTGAGGGAGTCTGAAGCTTTACGCAGTTCCTTGATCACAGAGGACAGTGCTTCTGGGTTAATACCCTGCTCACATAGTCGGACACAGATGGATAGAGACTCCATGTCCAAACCTGTGTTGAGCAACCTGGATATCTCCAGCAGTGCTATAATAAAGAAAGTACATTATATTATTGAGATCAAATATGTAAATAAACAAAGACAAATAAGAGAATACATAAAAGTCAGATCTCCGTTGAATATCCTCGTCACAGAAAGCTGATGACTTTTGGGGTTAAATGTATGGAAAATGCAAAGGGTTGCCACATTACATTATAGAAGACCGGGGTGATATATTATATTTTAGGAACATTCTTCAATTTCACCCGTCAGATATACGTATCTTTTTTGTGAATAGTATTATGTCAAAAACCAAAGAGTAGATGTTATAGCCATATTTACCATCCATCGTTTCCCGCACTGCATTGAGGTTGGCGTTAGCTGCACTTGCCATTGTGCTAAATAGATATATTTAACTGATACTAGGAAGACTTAAGATATATATCGACACACTCAGGGCTGTATTGGTGAATATTTGCAACGAATGTTACATTTTTATTGATAGCCTTTGCTCACAAACCTGCTAACATGGTTGTGTTCGCTAGTGGCTATGTTGACGGCGGATGTGACGCAAAAACAAAACCGTGCGTCTGATTTGATTGGCTAACAGCCGTTTCCTGGTTTATTCTATTGGCTAAGCCTCACTGTGGGTGAAATTGAATTCGTTTGCTTTGCTGCTGTCTTACACTGGCTATTTTTTCAGTCACCAGCGTATTTTGCACTACATCGGATCACTCAAATTTGTAAGTATAAAGGATAATGTATAAAATGTTCAATCATAACCCGTGCAGTTTTTATAGTAGCTTCGTTGTGCAGCCTGCTGCTTGAACGTAAACCTGGAATCTACTCTTCCAGTTGCGTCGACAAGGTTTCCTCGAGATATTGAGTCTGCGGCAACGTTTAATTATTTTTCACTTACTAAATGCGTAGTATTGTTTTACATTTCAGTGTTTCTTTTGAGACTATGGTGTCAGTGACGATTTTTAAAACTCCCAACAAATGCATTAGAAAGATTAGAAATATAACTTTGTTTCACTATGTAACCTTTAAGCAGCCCCTTTTAATTACTTTTTAATGTCTATGATAATATAACAAGCAGAAAAATATAAAATTATAGTATTTTTTGTTTTTTTAGACCGTGGGAGGCCACCATAGTCTCTTCTTTGATTGGTTATGCATTTATGACACAACTAACTTAAATGTTTCTGGTTGGTGAGTAGCTGAGATGGGAGACTGCGTTGAGGTACATATCACGCCAGAGACCCCAGGGAGACCTTCAATAAGAAATCCATTTGAAAGTCTCAGTGACTACCACCATCTTCGAGAGGCTCTGGTGCCAAGCCCATCTGTCTTCAAGACCAAACCTGGTAAAGCAGTAAGTATAATAATAATTATGATGCTTTTCTCAACACTCAGACCCTTTACACTTACAATATTCATTCACTCCTCAGTCACACCCAGTGGTGGTAAGCTACTTATGTAGCCACAGCTGCCCTGGGGCACACTGACAGAGGTGTGGCTGCCAGTCTGCACCTACCGCCTCCGACCACCAAACACCAATCACACAACCACATTTATACTTATATAAGTATAGTATGAGCACACATAGAACACATTTCTCAAGTCTTGATGTGAGTTTATGATCAATGTATATTCCTATGTCTCAATCTCTAGACACCTCCCAAGTTTAACTGGTCTATTGAGGAAATGGCTAGTCTTCTCCCTGTTCATATAGACCAAGAGGAAATCCAACGACAATCTTTCTACCTCAGCCAGACAAGGTATGTTAGATAAAAAGAATATCAGACTGACGAATGACAAATTGACATTCATTTTTTTTCTTCCTAGAATGGATTCAGACGTTGAACAAAAGCGCCAAAGTGCCATTGAACATGTATGTATGCCATCTGATTGTTTTTTATTACGATCCAATAATTTAATGTTACATTATATAGTTTTATATTGAGGATTTTTGTCTTTTGTCTTAAGTTTTTTACCAAAGGAGCCATCGTGCCATCTCCCTGGACTGCATCAGAAACCCGTAAACTCAGCCATTTTCATAAGAAAAGTAAGTTTCTAGTTTGTTTGACTTTGTTAAAATGTTTTAGTTTTGTAAACTCATTACTGTTTTTTGTTTAAAGATATTGTGTCTCCATTAATTGCGGAGCCACAGAAGATATCAGGTTGGTGTTATTTTCAGTATCTTTTTCAGTGATTTTTATGTTTTCATTCACTGTCGATAACATGGGTGTTGTGCTTTACAGTTGGTTCTCAGACGACACTCTCTTTACCACTGGCCTTTGATTTGGAAAAAATACTTGGTATGTTTCTACCAACAACAAAATCAAATATATTTTTTATTACTTAATTTATGAGGCTGTTTATTTTACCACAGGGGAATATTACCGCTATGAAGAACCATCTGATACTGTACAGGAGAGTCTTAGCTCTTCATCTTTGAGGCGCAAACTTTTCCTTGATGGCCAAGGGAGTGGTTCTGACAGCTCCAACCCTCCAAGCCCAGTGCGATGTCTTTCAGGGCAACACAGGCTGCAGCTGGATGATGCCAATGGAACTACAGAGGGAGTTCAGTTTCCTGAAAGAGAAGCAGCATCCTCCAGTTTCTCTTCCCCCTTGTCTTGTGGCTTTTCAGCACCAACCCCCTCTACGGTAAGAAGCACTTTACAAATACATCAAACATTGTTGGATTTTTTAAATCAGTGCCATTTGAACATACATTTGTGTGTTTATATCTTTTAATGTTGTTATGCACTCTGTGTTGTATAGGGTCATTTTTCATCCAGCCCCATCCAGAATGGTCATTTCAGGGACTGCAGTCTCGGGAGCATGGACAGTCCTGTTTTTCCTGACAGGTCTTCACCAGCTCGCCCTGCCTCACCCATCCTTTCCCCTGTTTTTGCACAAGCCTCTTGCACACCCATTGCCTCAAGTAAGGTTTTGTAAATAATAATGGTTTTGTAAATAATAATGCTTCCTAACACAATTTTTTAATTTTATTGATGGGTATGTAATGGTTCCTTCTTCATGTTTTATGTAGAAAGCAAGCAGCCAACCAGTCTGACTCCACTTAATGTCCCTTTGGACATTGACGTTACCTCATGCACTGAGAGCCCTTTTGTTGAGGGATGTTCTCCTATTCGAAGCTGCTCTCCACGTCAGCTCCACTGTCACAGTGAGATAAAAAATTATTCAAGATCCAAACTAAGAACGAGAGTTGGATTCTGGGCTTCACCTCCCCCCATCTCTCCCATCCTCAACCCAAAGCTCCATGACAGTCAGGAGCTTGAGGACCAACTGCAACCACTCCCCTCAATGGATCTAGATCCACCCTCTTCCCCGGTCCAGACTACCTGCCTTAAAAATATTAAAGTAGCTACTACGAAAAATCTGGGGCTTTTGAAAATGGAAGCAGCCAGGGGAAAAGAGATTGAAGGGAGATTAGAAGATGATGAAGATGAACCTGAAGGGCCAGCAGCCCGACTGACCAGCTCTCGTATGGGAAATGTATCTGCAGGAGAAAGCTCCCAAATGTTTATGTCTCTTCTGGCAGAAGGAAGCAGCATACGCTATGAGTCCAGTATGCAGGTTAGTCTCATGTACAAGCATCTGTGTTTTTTAGCTGTGATATTTTATTCATTCATTTATTTCATGAGGCAGTATTAGGTTTTAGACACACCTATCCAGACTGGAGTGCACCAGCCAAACTCATTCACATGCTTAGGGGGCCTTTCAGGATTTAGAAAGCCATTTGAGTAGTTGAAATAATAAGTTTGGTGAAAGATTCATCATTGTGTTTAGGTGGACAGTGGCTACAACACTACTTCGGCAGGTGCTTGCAATCTCATAGACGGACTCAGTTCAGAGTTTAACGCCAAAGAGTCCTTCACTTCAAATATGTCGGCAGATGCCTTCCAACTTACAAGACACACTAAGGCAAAGGTATGTTCAGTACTTTTAGATTCTCCCTACGTAACAGAAACTTGTTTTAGTAACTGTTATATTTTTTCCAGATGTTTTACCCTCATCACTGAGCCATTTTTAACCATTAAAGGGATGACTTTTCCTGTGGAAGCAACAGTATATTTTTGTTTAAGTTTACACTGTTTATAGAATCAAAGTAAACTTTTTGTATAAAAGTGAAGGTCGACTTATGATTATAGGCATAATTTTTGAATACTTGCAACATGTTACAAATAGTTTTTCCTCAATGGTTCTATATAAAATATGAAAAATAATACTTGAATGCTGGTTTTCTGCTGTGACACTGTTGCAACATTTTAAAGCTGAGTACTGTATTTATTTTTTATTTTTATTTTTATCATGGTTTTATGAGAGGTTTGTCTCATTCACCAGTTTAAAAATTGCAGAAATTCAGTTTGGTTCTGAATAATTTTGATGGTTATTTATTCCAGAGCGACAACTCAATGCCAAATTAAATTGAAATGCAAACTTGAACAATTGTTGTTCTTCATTTGAGCTGCACGTAAGTTGAATTAAAGTTGCATAAAATGTATTGTATGGCTCCAAGGATTTGTTTTCTAGCAAAGATGTTAATGGAGATGACGGGCAACACTGAATTAACACATTTAAAATATAAAATGACACCAGACAGTGTAGTATAACAGTACGCCTTTAAAAGATGTTCTTATAAAACTTGAACTGTATTACAAAGAGTTAGCAGTCTGGGTCTTTTTTTAGTGATCAAGTTTAGATTTTTTAGCCACTGGTTCATCTTCAGCTGGAACACTCACACCAGGAATCTAGAAGTAAAATCACACATTACACACGGCTGAACCAGAATAATAAAACACATTCAGGACAATTGCACATACCACAGGATCAAGCAGAGCCATTCGAATCTTCTGATGTTGGATATTGGATGCGTCTAAGCTGATTGTGACCTTCACCGTGTCAAAAATGTGAAACGTATGCTGCTGCACTGTCAGAGTTGGACCCTAAACAAAAAAGATCACAAATTTAATTCATGACAAATAATTTTATAGAACAAAAGAATGATTAAGTGGGCTGAATATTTATACCTCTTCATCATAAACAAGGTTTGAAACCTTCTTCTCTTTGTTCTCAAAGAAAACAGTTCCCTCTAATCCAAACTTGGGAATGAGCACAATGATGGCATTCTTCCTCACAAACAGAACAAAGCCCTCCTCATTCAATACACCTCGAGTTTTGAAGAACAACTAGAAAAGAAATGTATATTTTTTCAAAGAATAATAAACAAAGACATCATCAGAAAAAACTCATGTATAATATTTCAAATGAGTGTTTTTACCTGTGTATTGAAAGCCACAGAAGCCCTCTGTGCATATTGAGCCATTTTGTGTCGGTAGTTGAGGTTGTTGCACAGAGCTGACTGCTTGTGCCTATCCATTAAATCTGGATAGGTGCTGTCTGCTCCTATTGCCACTGCCAGAAGGCGATGAACTATAATATCCGAGTACCTTGATTTTGTAGAGAAGGTAACAGTTGTTATGCAAACAAAAAATATTATATCTCAAAATGATGTACTGTATATTACTGTGTTCAAGTTACCTTCTAATAGGAGAAGTAAAGTGTGTGTAGATGGGTGAAGCAAGACCGTAGTGGTGGAAATCACTGTCCATGCCAGAACAAAAATAGACAGCCTGCATCATGCAGCGAGTAGCCAGGATACGCAACAGTGTATTGAAGTATGGGAAGTTGTCCACTCGGGCTACATCAAGGGAATCAGCCAGAGCTTTGGCTGAATCTGTGTGGATCTCCACATTCTACCAAAAACACACACACAAAGAGTAAATGAACTGAAAATATTAGTTTGCTCTATATACTGTATACTACTGTAGTCTTGTACTGACCAAACCTATGCAGTACTGGCCCAGTTGAAACAAGGTAATGGTAACTTACCTTAGACTTTGCAGCTTTTATGAGAATATCATAGTTAGATGGAGGTGGAGCAGGATGTTTCCTCAGCAGGGCACACTCTGAAAATTCATCATAGATCTTCTGGGCAACCGAAATATTTGCCAACAACATAAATTCTTCTACCATCGAGTTAGTCTCCCTAATAAGAATATTTAAAAAGAGTTAAAACACTAAACAAACTTGCATGCAATACAATCTGCTTATGATTCCTGTTTGTCAAAGATACTAACATCAGTTCTTTGGTCTGGAGGTCAACGGGGTCATGGGTTTCACTGTCTATGTGGAACCGGATCTCTAATGACGACAGAGTAAGGGCCCTTTAAAACACAAACCACATTAAAAACATGTTACATTTATTAAAATGTAATGTATATTGTTATTTATTTTTACCCTTTCTCTATTCTCTGCCTTTTGAGAATTTTGGCGAGTTTATTAAGACCCCGCAGACTCTTAGTTATGTCATCATTCATAGTTGTATCATCAATCCTCATCTGAGCTTCTGCATATGTCAAAGATGCCTAAACCAGAATGAAAAAAACAAAAACATTTCAACAATGAACACAGTGGATTTACAGACTACCAATATATTATATTCAAATAATAGTTTTGTGATTGCTCCTTACCTTAGAGTTAATGATACTTTTTGTGAAGCGGGTCTTGAGAATTTCAGCATTGTGATTCATCTCCCATATGCAAGAGAATGCCAGCCTTTGGAGAAAAGATATTTACATACATTATTCGTTTCATTACATACATTGAATAAAGCTCTGAACAACGCCTTACCTTTCAACATTGGAGCGCAGAGAGCAAAGGTTTGAGCTCAACAACTCGGGAACCATGTCTATCCTCTGTAGGAAACAATACAAAATATCATTCAGCATTTGGTGTCTCCTACAAAGTACCAAGACAGTATTACATTAAAGGAAATCTCCTACCTTTCCACACAGATAGACAGTAGTTCCTCTATTGGCAGCTTCTTTATCCAGCGCATTGCCAGGTCTGATAAAGTGACTGACATCAGCAATGTGGACACCAACCTACAAAAACAAGGAGGGAAAAAAGTAAACCTAATGAGCAAAAACTATTTAGTCTGGCCACAACTATAACAAGCACCTCTAAGTTTCCATTGTCCAGCTCCCGACAGTGAAGTGCGTCATCAATGTCAGTGCATCCAGGAGGATCCACGCTGCACACTGTCAGCTGTCTCAGGTCTTCTCTCTGTGCCACATCCTGCCATACAAATGTAAATATATAGTACACGTGTCAATGATACTCAATATTGGAATACACATAAGTAATATGACTTTGTGGTTACCTCTGGTGTGATGACCCAAGGCATTTTGGGAAGAAAGCTAAGCACAGCCTGAGAAAAAGCCTGGTGGGGCACGTCATGTTCCAACAGCAGCACCTCTTGCTCCGTTTCCTTATCACCTGCACTACCCAGACTGCGCACAAAGTGACCCTACCACAAGAGAAACATTGTATCCACAATTAATCTTAGGAGTTAGATTACAAATCTCACAGCATGTGGTAATATTTGACAGAAATTATGGGTTACATTGGGATATCTGGAGTCTTTAGGCCAGCCATCAACGGCGACCATGATTCTCTGCCCAGCCAGTGTGGATGCCTGTCTTGTTTCTATGCGGACGCGGGGGATGCGTCTGTCTGCAGGTGTGAACAGGTGTCTTGTTGACTAAAAACAAGTAAATAAAGGGTTATATGCAGTAAGTTGTATTATGAGTAGGTATGGAAAAAATATTTTACCTCCTTTATCTGAGAAACATTGAGCATGCCACAGAAAGGCCTCCAGTTTCTTTTAATGATTCCCACCACTTTTCCTGTTGCTTTTCTGGCAGCATCAGCAGCTGATATTTTCAACTGTTTGAGAATAAATATGCATTTTGTGATACATTATGAGTGACTAATTATCAGCTATAGCTACAAACTATCCATTTAATCTGTTCAAAACATACTGCTTTATCTTCATCCTCCTCTTCACCAGTGTCATCCTTTGCCGTGCCTTCATCTTGAAGCACAATAGAAGAAGGAGCCACCCACTGATTCTGTGGAAAAAGCTGCACAGCGACCACATCTTGGTGCACTGCTCTGTTGAGGTTCTGAAGACCCTGAATAAGAACCTGAAAGAGATTACAAGGTTATGCATCTGCTAGAACACATTCAGTCATTATAAAATACTGTTTAAAGGATGCATTTTATGATCCCACCTCTGTACAATTTTCTCCCTCTCCCTGGATGAAAACTGTAGCTTCCAGGTAATTGTCTCTACTAGCTCGAAAGGTGCCTTGGAGGTAGGTGCCACTCTTGATACCCGTTTGAATCCGGGACAGCGGAAGATGCTCCGGGAATAATACTTTACTTGAAACCTCATTCTTTACACAGATAAAACGAAAATGTGTTAACATATCAACTAAACAAAAGAAAAAACAGAAATTTAGATTTTGTACCTTTTCATCATTGGTCAACGCCAGGCAGTCGACAAGCTCAGGATTTGCAATAAGACTTTTGATGTATTCCTCACCTGGAATAAATCAACAATTATAATGCGTGGGACAAAGATTCACAAAACTGTTTTATAATACCCTTTTTTCAGCATTTACATTTAAATACGAGCAGGCCCTTCTCTTCTGCCTTTTGCTTGTTCCCTTGGTCGTTTGTAAGTAGGACCACCCTTAATCCATCTTCAGAAGACTTCAGGTGTTGGCTGTACCATTTTGTGGCCACACGTATTGCTCGGTCATTACGGTCATTAGCACTTTCTCCTGGCTCCCTCTCGATAAACGTCTCTCTAAAGAAATAGAAAATGTAGAGAATATGCAGATTACATAATGAACAGTTTCTATTGTTCAATCTCACCGCACAGAGTGATGTCAGCTGTATTTACGTACTTATGATGTTCATTTGTGAACGTGTAGAAGTGTTTCTCTTTCTCGTGCACAATGTCCTTCAGACGTTTGTATACAGTTGGACTGCGATGACGAACCTCTTGGAGGACTGTCTGAAGGATTATGACATTACGGATAATAGGGTCCTCCAACACATCGATCTGAAAGGACAAGAATGTTGTGGGTATTACAAGGGTATACGAATACAAAGCTGCAACTATTATGTTAAAAAACAATATCATAAATCATATTTATGTTCCTTTAGTACCTCCCCTGACCGCTACAGCAACATCAAATCATAGTTTAAGGCCAGAGGAGTAAAATAATAGAGATGTATGACAGATTATCTACTTTACATCATATAACAGGACCAGATAGTCAATTATAAGCCTTTTTTCTTAACAATTTTCTTATTTTATTTTTTCATACCAGCGCTTTAACCCTCATAAATTAGCTACATTTGTAATTACTTTGATATAAGACGTACCTGATGCAGCACCACATTAGTGTCGGGTATCAGATAATGTGGGTATGTGCAGAGATTACTCTCAATGCACGCGTCCTTCTGCAGTACAGTAGTCTCCTGTTTGCACTCAGCACAGATCTCACTCCCGCACCAAATATCATCTCTCAGATAATGTTCACGCACTACTTTTATGACCCCTCCAGACCGGGTCTTCTTTACGAACGTTTTAGACTTCAACATGTTTAAATTAAACTAATAAAAATCGGAATATCGGTAGATGTTCATACATCTGTTACAACTCACACCATTAGCAAAGATCCATGCGTAAACTGTAGAACAGGCGCGTGGGCCGACAAAACGTTCCCGGAGTTAAACACGATTTCACCGGACTGCGTTAAAATTGGTTTCCTATGTAATACAATTTGCGACCTATACATACACTGCAGATAACCTAAAATGTGTATTAACGAATCACTACATTGCGTTGTCAATGTTTCCAAAAGGTTAAAAAGACTCCAAACTACGGTTCAGTCACCGGTAACACTTTTGGTTGGCCATTTTATTTCTGTGGGCTAAAAACAAAGCAAAGAAGGTCCGTAGCGCTCGCAAATAGGCCCATGTTAATGATAGTCTGCCCTCTTGTGAAAGGAAACGCGAATTGCACCAAGTTGTATTGCTTTGACTGTGTGATAAGAAGGCAGTAAATGCAGTACCTAACCATTTCAACAGGGGCGTCATAAGTGATTTGTTTTTACTCCACCCGCCCATTCACAACACATCAGCGGCGGGCAATAGACACTCAAAAGCGGGACCCTCAAACAGCTCCTACCGAGGGTCTGTTTTTGTTAGCGCTGATATGTTTTATGGACGGTGTTAGGCTAGGCGTTAATACTGATGGATAGTGACTTGAGGATCGATTTAACTTGCACCGGTGGCGTAAGAATGTGACTTTTGTTTGTTTGGCTTGGTTTAGAACTGGTATAGACCTTGTTAAGTTCTGTTTTTGTCATGGATTAGCCCCGGTTAAATATTGTTTTAGTCCTAGTTTAGTCTTGGTTTAGATCTTGTTTAATTCAGGTTGAAAGCTAATTTTTAAATTGTTAAAGTCCCTGGTTTACACTTAATATGTAAGCGAATCTAGTATTTATTGTCGATTCCTCAAAGTAGTAAAACGACTTGCTTAGATTTCCATCCCAGAACATCTAAAACAAAATCAAGATGCCACTCAAAAAGCACCACGTCAAGCCAAAGGGGGCTAACTTCTCAAGCTCTCTGGACCTGGAGTCAGAAGACATCAGCCTGGAGACCACCGTGCCCACCGCTGAAGAAGTGTCCTCTTCTGATGAACTTAGGGATGGCTCCCAGAGGGTCACCCGTCAGCTGCTGGAGAGGAAAGAGCTTCTACACAGTCTACAGCTCCTCAAAATAGAGCTGTCTCAAAAGAACCTGGTTATTGACAACATGAAGGCAGACCACATGACCAAGGTATACGTACTGCTAGAATAGTAAAGCTGGACTGGTTTTGGATGGTTAAAAGGGACTATCTGACCCTGTTCTGTGATGTAAAGAAGGTCATCTGCTTTAGTCCCTCCCCTGGCCTCTACAGCAACATCAAAATCACAGTTTGACCAATATGGGTGTGACAGGTGATAGCACACACAAGCTCTGATAAATTGTTGTAGAGGCCAGGGTCAACTACTATTGAGCAAGCATTTTTTTAGACGTAAAAAACCTCCAGACTACTGCTTCATGACAATATGATGGTGATGTAACATGTTTATTTGTGAGGTTGAGGAACTGGAGGAGACTCTAAATGATGCCTTACACCAGAAACAAGTGTTGGCTCTGAGGCTGGACAGTCAGCTGAAACTCGCTCAAGAGGAAAACAAGTAAGTGCATTAATGACATTGAATGTTTTTGTAAAAATGCATTACATTTTGGGCCAGATTAAAAGAATCGTTTGTCTACAGTCGTGTTCAGTGGTGTGAGGTTGTGATGGGCCTTATTAAGTCTTAGTTTAGAGTTTGGGTTTAGAACTTGTTAAGTAAGTCTCGTTTCAGTCCTTGTTTAGACCAGTTTTTCACCTTATTCAGCTCTAGTTTGGTCCTGGTTTAGTTCTGGTTAAGTCATGGACTCCTAGTGGGCCCCTCTTCCTCGGGTGCCCTAATTCATTTGTGATGGATGTTCCGCCCCGATCATGTTCCCATCCCCTTCAGGAAGCAGCAGGTCCTTCGTAAGCAGGAGATGGAGACGATCACACTGAGGCAGAAGCAGCTGGAGGCGACCAACAGACAGCTGTGTGACAAGGCCGGAGAGCTGCGCCGGTCGCTCAGGGATCTGGACATATCCCAGGACAAATATGAAGAACTAAAAGACCTACCAGAAGACAAACTCACCATACAAGAATACGTAGCTGTAAGATAAGGAGACAATTCATACTCAATTCAGTACTACATTATAAGACCTATCATAATACTGTATTACCTTGATAATATTGAGTAAGGTAGATGGTTTTATGCTAAGGGAATCTCAAGGTACCTCAAGATTCGATACATTACTTACAATACCGACTATATCACATTATGCCAATACTCACAAACAGGACTACTTTCTCAAAATAAGAACCTAAATTTAGCTACTTCAATATATTAATTTGATAAAATATACAATATAATATAAGTCTGATATATTTTCAACACAGCGGCCTGCAATATCAATACTGTATCAACCAAAAAACATGACTCCTTCTAGAGAATGAGAATCCCAGTTTATACCCTCCTTTAATGTATTTAAAAATACACAAACAATAACTATATTCAGACACAATCAAAACAACAAAGTAGATTTGATATGCAAAGTCATTGATTAACCCTATAATGATGGACCCATGAAATACTGACAGGGGGGAGGGGGTTTAAAGAAAGTTACAATTAATTGAGTTGTGTAGAGGACACTTAAAATCAAATATGATGCGACTGGCAATTTAGTCTATTCATTAATTCGTTAAATTAAATAATGAATTAGGCAATATCACTACTGAGAAGGTTTGAATGTTAAGTTTATTCATAAAAAATATCCATTAATTTTTATACTTTATATTAAATGATAAGTACACAGGCCTATACATTATTCTTTCTGAACTCTTAACAATGCAATGTGTGTTTTAGGTGCGTTTCTATGAAGTGGTGACTCCTCTGCGGTCTCAGGTGGCAGAGCTTAGTGTAAGAAATGGCAGTTTAAATGAAGAGCTTGATATACACCGAACACAGCTGAAGTCATTGATGGAGGTAATAAAAAGAACTTTCCAAACGCTGCTTTTTTAAATAAAACAATGCATGTAATCTATCGTTTGCGTACTTTCAGAGCTACGAAGAGGAACGGCGTCTTCGTGCCGAGCTTGAGCTGAGATGCCAGAAGCTGACCCTTGATTTGGCCGACACAAAACAGCTCATCCAAGAAGGGGACTACCGCAGAGAAAACTACCCCACCATCAGACGGTAAGTGGATGAACATTTTTGAATGGACCACAGCGTTTTTAGTTTACAGTCTACATATTGTAATTTCAGTGAGCGTGACAACTTGGATGTAGAGTTGAAGGAGCTGAAGAGAAGATATGAGACTCTGGATTTAACACATACTGCTCTAAACAGAGAGAGGGGCACGCTCAGCAAAGAGGTATTCAGTTCTTCAGTCTATTGTATGGTTTTCTTAATTTTCACTAAGGATGCACAATATGAGAAAATCATCCAATATTTGATCATCATTTTCAAAATTGTGATATAGATTTTTTGCTATTTTTGATGCAAGTTCAATTAGAATAAGGTCCTTAATTTGGTAGCTGAAGTTGCTTTCTGAACTTTTTGTGATTTTTATATATATGTATTTAGTCAGAACATAGTTTCATTCAAGGCCCAAAACAGGAAAAATCATTCTAACGGCCCTAATTTCCGCTGATATGTTGATTCCCTTTTTTGTCCCGTAGGTGGCGACATTGCAGCAGTCAGTGACCCTGCTTCAGAAGGACAAGGAGTACCTTCACAGACAGAACATGGAGCTAAGTGTCCGCTGTGCTCACGGAGAGGACCGACTGGAGAGGCTGCAGGTTGATTTTGTCCATTAAGTGTGCATAACAGAGATTGCATTTGTCACACATTCTGACCGATGACTGTACTCTGCAGGTGCAATTAGAAGACACCAAAAAGGCCAGAGAAGAGGCCTATGAGAAATACGTGACATCCAGGTTAGACTGCACACTCTGATTTAGCAGCTGTGGTTTTTAAAAGTTCTGTTCATGTGAGATTTCTATAGCCAGTCACTTTTTTAGTTTTAGATGTTTTTAAGTTTATAGAATTGTTTGTTTCTCCATCTTAGAGACCACTATAAATCTGAGTATGAGACCAGGTTGAGAGAGGAGCTTGAAAATATCAGGCTAAAAACCGGTCAAGAAATCGACAACCTGCAGAGAGCCTCCAGGGAGATGTACGAAAGAGAGAACAGGTACTACATGTAGACATTTTCTGTTAAGTTTGAAGGCTATATTTGACTGTATATGTTTCATAAAGGAACCTGCGCGAAGCCAGAGACATTGCTGTGCTGGAGAGAGACAGAGCGATGGCAGCTGAGAGGGACACCCAGTCAAGATACGACCAGCTGCTGGAACAGTGAGTTTTACATATCAGAAAAAACTGCTTACTTTTTAAGGCATAGTCAGACATACTCATAAATTCAAACCAGAGAAAGTGCCTAACAGGACTGGATGTGTTTCTAGCCAAAAAATTCAAATCTACACCAATTTGTCAAGGTGTCTAGTGTTATTGTATGTAAAGCCTGATTATGACATATGTACTCTTTAAGACTTGCAGACAAGACTAGACAGAGATTCTAATTGATCAATATCGATGATCAAAGATAAAGCTCTTTTATGATTTCTTGTTTAACCTGTGATCTTTGAATAACTCACTTTGATGTATCACATTACTATTTGTCCCGGTCATTTGCAGTAACCCCTTACTTTACCTGCTCAATACCTGATATGAAACTAGCAATCAGTGGTGGTTAATTACACCTTTTAAATGGGTCACTTCCTGGTAACAGCTAAAAGGGTTATCAGTGAATGTAATACAGCTCAATTTGTTAAACTATCAACCCTCAGGCCTTTCCTGTCATCATCAGTTGAGTTTCAAGGACAGGGAAGTTGAGAGGTTGTAGGCTACTCACATCTTTCTGTCTCTTCATGTCGGAGTGGTCGATATTGGAAAAATACAATATCGCAATATTGATCTTATCGCAAGATTGACTTTGTACTTTTTGTCTTACACGGAAGATTACCGCTCACCCTACACCTTTTTAACTACAAATTCAATGTACATCCAATCAAAATACTTAATGCAATATTCCCCCTTTTTAAATAATGTGAACACTGGAATTGTTACAGTAACTTGTTACTAATCCCAGGCAGACTCAGTGATGTTAATATTATGATTGTGGAGCTAAACCAAGTGAAGAAAGTTAAACTAGATGCCAAGGCAATAAGCTTATGTGGCAATGGTAAAAATCTATATTGTGATCCAGATCTAAAAATTAAGAATTTCTTGCTCACGAACAAACCCAAATTTTGAAAGCAATGCTACTTCACATTTCTTCTAAACTGGGAGAACTTCTGACATTTCTTTAGTACATTTGACTTAATTACATACCAGTGATGCCAGCCAGAAATGCTTTGTTTGTATGGCTATTATGCAGTTAAACACCTGTCGTGACAGAAACCGCACTATTTTGATAAGTACTTTATGTCTGAGTTCTGGCACATTAAATTTGTCCCAGAACTGCCCAAGCTTGTTCTGTACTAAATATGCAGACAGAGTACAGTACCAGTGCAACAATGGAAGGGGTTTATGGTACGGCCTTCACCGTCGTCGTACGGCTTCATGATATGGGGGTAACCATGTTGAATATTGTGATATAGTTATTTTATATGAAAGTTCAATTAAGAAGAAATAGTTCCTTTATTTACTAGGTTAAGTTGTTTCAAAATCAAAACTAGACGAGGACTAAGACCAAGCTTAGTAGGACTAACTTAAGAAAATCCTGACTAAAACACATTAATTCGAGGACCTAATAGGATTTTTTTTTACCAGTGCACATCTATTTCAGATTAAAGACCATGGCATTATTGAAATTGATTTTTTTATTTTTGCGATTATGGATACTGCGTTTGCTGATGTTGTGATAACGATAACGTTGCGATATATTGTGCTGCCCTAGGTTACGGCCCTTTACTTTACTAAGTATCACGTGAATGTTGTTTAGTAATGTATGGGACAGAGGATTGTAGAGAAGTCAGAGTTCACTCATGGGGTGAAAGGTTTGTTTGGTGTTACTGACCTGACTGGCTGCTTGACCAGAATGAAATAGTTCAATGTGGAATATGAACTGGCTGTGACGCTGAGATTTGGCTGTATCGTGTTAGAAGAACATGCAATAAAGACAAAAAGTCCCCAAAATATATCTTAAAAATCTACATAGAAAAAAGTTCAGTTCAATTCAGTTTTAGTTTATGAACAGATTGGACTCAAAACTGTGGCTATATCAACCTTACTAATAGGACTGAACAAATGACAATCTAGACAGAACAATTTCTTGTGAGACAGCTGTTAGACAAATGTTTCAAATGTTATAATGGTTGGTGGTAAGTTTGGGCCGTCAAAGTTTGTTTTCTTTACCTCGCTCCAGGCTCATGTGTCTGTTCAGAATATTGCCTTAAAACGTGCCTCTGGGTCACTGTATTGAGACCAGTTTCACCTCTTGCATAAAAATTGCAGCAGAAATCTCACAAACTTTCCTTCTCTGGAAAGACCCAATTTTAAACCCCCCTTTTGGCCTTGTTAAACTTTTACTGCTGTTTACTTTTTATTAAGACTAGGTGATATATATCGTTTCATTCTATACCTTTCATGTTATGATCTTTTACAGAGATCTTTCATTGCAACATCCACTTTACACAGTGCCACCCTTGAAAACTACCTTTCTGAATATTGGACTGTTAAATCTCTTATTCTGTTTTACAGTGTATTTGAATAGTTGGCTTATCAAAACAGTGCTGCATATTTCAGACAAAAAAAAATTTGCTTTCAAACCTCTAATTATAAAAGACAATATACATTTTTGGTTACATTACCTATCCCTACCATATTCTTGTTAACATGTTTTTCTTTCAAAATGTCATACACTAAATACACCCACGGGGTTCCCAAGGACAGTATTTCCCAGCATTTCATCAGTGGTTGTAGGCAGCTCACATCTTTCTGTCTCTTCATGCTATTCCCAGTCAGTGATGTTGAGCTCAAGTTTGAGAAGCAATTTTTTATATATGGGTAACTTAAGTCAAAATACCATTAACTAAAACCTTGTTGATAAAATTTAGTGTGTGACCCCACCGTCAGCAGTAGTATGTTCCTGTCCCCAGTTACTACCACTCACTTGACATACCGCTCATTTCTCCAGATCCAGTCCACCAGCTGTTGGTCTTTCCAGGCTGACACTCTCTCCCTTCACTCTCTCCCTCGACTGCGATCACATTCCCGCTCTATGTCGCATCACGGGCCAGCAAACGACAGATGCTAGCCACAAGCCCTTAACCCCTAACCCCATGTAGGTCCCTATTTTTGGGGCTGAAGAATGAAGTGGACAAGCCTGAAAGGGCGTCAGATTATTGAATGCCACATAGATTTGCCGAGCTGTATTAGGGAAAATAGGGTATGCTTTAGGTGAGGTTCAATGTTAAAAGTGTAGTCTGACATTGTTTTATGATGTAAAGTAGCTAATCTGTCATCATATATATATAGTTTTACTTTAGTCGCTCCCCTGGCCTCAACAGCATCAGATCAGACTTTCTGAGATACCACTTTGACAAATAGTATCCCACTCCTGACCTCTACAGACTACAGATAACCTACTTTACGTCATTGAACATGGTCAGATAGTCAACTTTAAGCATTTTTTAACTAGAACTGATTACTAATTAATCCTTGTATATTTTGTAATCTGTCTTAATAGCTTCATAGTTATTATATTCGTTATTTAGTGTCTATTGTACATATTGGAACTTATTTTATGTAAGTGTGTGCACCCAAACCCACAACACAAAACCTGTTGGTATACAATGAGTCGTATTACAAACTGCTATGTTAAGTGACCAATGATAGACACACTTAACTGACATGACAGACATAACGGACATAACAGACATAACAGACAGTTTTTTTAATATACATATATATAAATATATATATAAATGCTTCAAATGACCACTTTGACCAATTTTTTGAGTGGTCTGATTTGACGAGGAAGCCATGGAAGGGACTAAAGTAAAAATAATAATTATGACAGATTATCTACTTTACATCATTGAACATGGTCAGATAGTAATTTTAGGAAACCTCCAGACTACAGTTTTGAGTTTAGAGTGCAGTTTAGTGGACAGTAGCCACCACATTAAAAAGGGCATAAATGTGGAGCATGTGCACACGTCTATCACATGAGCACACAGCTTAGGACCGCGCTCTATGGATGATGAAATCCTATCAGGTCAGCTGTAATCGAGAGTTATTAATATTATCCAGCCGTCCATTGGCTCGATACTGTGTGTGTGTGTTACATATCTGGCAGCTGCCTGAGGAGGACCACAAGCTGAGAGATAATTTGCTTAATTTAAATTAATGAGACGATAACTGTAGAGATTTTTCTACAGAGGTGGTTCAACTACATTTCAATTTCAGTAAACAGTCATAATTTACTAGTAATAATGAGTGTGAATTAGGGGTAAGCGATAAAATAAAAAATCAAATCGTGATGTTATGGCAATCTGGGAAGAATTGTGATACAGTGCATACATTTATGCTCTGCTCTTTATCGTCATTTTAACTGTAACAATGCCACAATCGCAATAAAATTGTGATATTGTATTTTTACCATATCGCCCACCCTTAGTGTGAATCAAAACAAAACCAAGCCTGAACCCAAGATTGACCAAAACTCCTAACTAAACTAGGCCTGTGCTGTGGTCCCCGACAGCAAGGTGTATATCGGCGAAACGGCCCCATACGTCTGCCCCATACGTCTGCCCCATACGTCTGCACCATACGTCTGCCCCATACGTCTGTCCCACACGTCCGTGATTACATAATATTGTCGTTTCGCCGATATAAATATTAAACATAATTTTCTTATAATACAAATGCC
>JAVQKC010080705.1:0-24972 GCA_036025475.1 Philypnodon macrostomus | reverse complement strand
TCCCCATAGGACCAACCTCCTCTCCCTCCCGTGTAGGACTGACCTCCTCTCCCTCCCCATAGGACCAACCTCCTCTCCCTCCCGTGTAGGACTGACCTCCTCTCCCTCCTTATAGGACCAACCTCCTGTCCTCCCCTGTAGGACTGACCTCCTGTCCTCCCCATAGGACCAACCTCCTGTCCCTCCCCTGTAGGACTGACCTCCTGTCCCTCCCTTGTAGGACCAAGCTCCCACAACCCATCCGTGACCTCTGACCTCCCCAACTTCAAAAGCCTGCTCAAAAACCAACCTAACCACATGCATGTAACTGGTAACTTAAGTTAAAGGTAAAGTCAACGGCCATTGTGAAAGGTTCCATACTGATAGGACCCTTATATTAATATAAATGAAGGAATTGAGTAATTATCCTTCATAAATCTGTTTATGTTCAGACAATACTATCTAATAAAAAACTCCTTTAATTGCATTTTCTTTGTTTGAAATTGCCCACAGAGTGAGCTATCAAGCCACCACCATTGTACTGTATATTTGAACAAAACATACAAGTATTTTCAAAGTTTGTAGAGTGGTGCTGGGCTAATGGCTGTAGAATTAATGTGCGTTTCACGTCAAAATAATGTGCCTTTCAGACAGAGCAAAATCAATGAGTGAAGGGGTCACTCTATACCATCCAGGAATTTCATTTTCAGCCTCATATACATAACACTTATTCATTGCGTATTCTGAGCACAAACAGGTCCCGACCACAAACACTGCACTTCTATTTTAACAAACAGGCATGAATGTATTTGCATAGAGTCAATACATTTAAAAAATCACACATTAAGCACAACTGTCAGCACCAAAACTGAACATACACTGCAAAAAATAAACCCAATGAATGGACGACAATGGGATGCAGCCTTCACAGCCATGGACCAAACTCGGAAAGAACAAAATAAATGAGCTGTTCTGACATAGGATCTGGGTCATTTATTTTCATTGCCCCAATATGAATGTATCTGCTACTTCAATACTTTGTCAACTTGGTGGTTATAAAATGTACATGTCTGCTTATATACTATGTAATAGACCTTGTACCTAATATAGTGGCTCTGGGTGTAATCTTTTTCTGCTGTAGCCCATCGGCTTTATGTTTGGTCAAGTTTTGTGTTCAGCAATGGTCTCCTGCACATTAGACGTAACAAGTATCTGAGCTAATGTTGCCCTGTATTTCCTCAACCGAACCTTTTCTCTCTAGATAGTGACATGTTTAAACTTGAATCACAATTGTTCATTTTGATGCCTGGCTTTAACTTTTGGTTTTCTCTTGAGCCATTTGCATTGTGATGATTAGCTATTGAAGCTCACAACAGTTAAAAGGTTTCTATCTTATAATGCAGCAGTTGATTGTATGTGCCATTGTGTATTTTGGGGTCATCTGGTTTAAACACATGGCCTTGAACTGAACTAGAGGGAGTGTAGTTGGGACAAGCTGGTAATGTGATGTTACAAAGATAAAACCCACCCAGACACAGGGAGAACATTCAAACTCCACACCCTCGTGCCTGGTCTGGGACTTTGAACCTGGGACCTTCTTGCTGTGAGGCGAAAGTGCTAACCACTGCACCACTGTGCTGCCAGAAATAGAAATTAGAATAGTGAGACATCCCAAATGCAGAGCTAAGGTTCCTTCCACAGTCCTTAAAAGACACATGATGGTGCTCTGGGGTAGAGATATGGGACATGTATACCCATGTAATGAGGGTTAAAATGACCTAAACCACTTTGTGTCTGCCTGACCGGGAACATAAGTGGCCTCTTGTGTGCACCAGCATCTCTCAGGATACAGCCTTTTAGCTTCAGCCCTTTTAGTCTGTCTTTAGCCATTCTACATTTAGTCATTTTTTCAACATAAAATCAGCATCCACAGGTTGAAGGCAGGGTACAAACAGTCTTAATGGAAGTATTGTATTTTGTACATTGAGTTATTTTATTATTATATTATTATTTATTTATCAAGCCCTTACTTGGTCCACTTTTAGTCCATAATACATAGATGCTTTGGGCAGTGTAGTGTCTAGGGTTGAACCAAATACTACGTAGTGCAGAGATTCTTCATTCATTACCTTATTTCTAATAATAAGTTAGAGGCTGTCAAATAAATCTGACTTCCCAATTTCAATCCAAAATGGCTGACTTCCTGTTTGTTGTAGGGCGGGGTCATAATAATATTTTATGTTGGGTACCCTGTGGAGAATCACTGTACCAAGTTTCATTGCTCTCTGCCAAAGTAAATGTGTCCAGAGTCCCATAGGGGTCATAAACATGGGGGCGCTATAGAGGCATTCTTTATTTGACCTCTGTAATTTGCCCATGTACATTAACTATACAATTGCCTGGATCACTGTCCCAAAATTCACGCGATTTCGTTTATGTTCAGCAGGATTAATGGCTCAATAAAAGTGCATCAAAACATTATTTTCTGAATTATTTAATTGTCATTTTCGTAGAAGTACCCAAATTGATACAGTTTGGTGTCTTTTTGATATGTACCTGTTTACCGGTAGGATCTGCGGACGCGGACTGGCGCGATTCCATAAAATCGTTGTTTCGCCGATATAATTATGCAGAATATTACCTCGGGCTTTCGTCAACTAAATTTTCAAAAACTTTTAGCTTCCTTTGTAATTACACCCATCTGAATCTACTAAGAGGTCCACACACACACTCTGACATACACACATCTGATCCTCTGTCCCGGTGACTGTGTATTTCTGATTAATACTTGCCCGTGGTCATCCATCAACATATGGCTGTCATTACCCCAATCGAATCCTCACTCTAAAATGCATTTAGGGTGGGGAAAAAAGAAAATAAGACTTTTTTCCTTTGCTCGTCGTCCCATCTGGTGACATGGATAATTAATCACCTAAGCGATGTGCCTCCGTTCTTCATTATTTAGCCTGAGAGAAGAGCCATTGGTGTGTGTGTGTGTGCGTGTGTGTTTGTGTGTGTGTGTGCGGTCGGGAATGGCAGACAGAGCGCAATGTTTCAGCTTGTTTATGGTGGCTTGTTTGTTCAGCTCCAAACACAAACATGATCAGATTAACAAACAGTAGTGCTCAGGCAATCAGCCCCCCTGCACGGCCCTATAACAGTTCACCTAATGAGGGCCGCGAGGTGCAACACATCTCTCCATTTGTTATTGCAATGGCATGGATTCTGCAATACTGTATACGTCAGACAGAATAGCAAAATGTGGAACAATGTACACATTTTGTTGAAGCCAGGCACCAAAGCTGAGAAGGTTGTTCACTATTTGGAAAGTTGGCAGTTTGAGTCTCACACCAACCTAACTAACCAACACATAACCCAACATGCCGGTCTGCCCCAGAGCAGATGTGCCAGCAGATGACAGAGAGAATGTGTCCTTGTTTAGAGGGGTGAGTGTCTAGCTTCACCCATTAGAAATCCTTCTTTCTATTTGTTACTGCATGGATACTACTGCACAAGCGTAAAACTATATGAGGTAGAATAATCTTTGTGCAGACTTTTGGTTGGTGCCAAGTTGTGGTGGATTTACTTTTGCTGGAGTGATGCCAGCAGGGTTTAGGCTGACTAAAATGTGGCAAGAATTTTCACAGGGTATTAAGGTTTAATCACAAAGTCGTTTCTTCTTTTGTTGTCCTCTCTGCTGTGTACACATTGTGTTCTGTCGTGTCCATGTTTTTCCTCTGTATTTGATTTCAGCTGTTTACAGGTTTTAAAGAGTCCGAGGCTTACTGCTGCCTTCATGCTGTTTCTCTAATATGAACACTCAGAGTTAGGCTTCTTGTTCTTTGTGGATGAGTGATAACAATAGAGTTTTATTGGACTTCTGGAAAAACAACTGTTACCTTTGTTTCTTTCAGCCGTCAAAGTTCCGTTCAACCCTTGTAGTATGGTTAGGTTGTTAATGTAGACCTTCTAGTGTGATAAGAAAACCATCAGCCTTTAAAGAGATCAGACCTCTTAAACTGGTAAAGATATGTAGAGTATATTTTAGTTCTGGGGCCGTTTTATTTTCTAATAGTACACTCAAAGATGGCTTTATAGATTGTAGTATGCTAGATTCACCCATTACTTGTGCAACTATAAACAGTCCATCCATCCACCTTCATCCGCTTATCCGGGACCGGGTCGCGGAGGCAGCAGGGACGCCCAGACTTCCCACTTCCCAGACACTTCCTCCAGCTCTTCCAGAGGAATCCCGAGGCTTTCCCAGGCCAGCCGAGAGACATGGTCCCTCCAGCGCGTCCTGGGTCTTCCCCGGGGCCTCCTTCCGGTTCCTTCACTATAAACAGTGAAACTAGTGAAAGTGTTATTTTTATTTTTGGTGATGTACTAAATACATGTAGCCTTTAAAGGGCCTTAAAACAGTTGATACTTGTACAAATTTAATATAGTGACTTGCTGCATTGTGTGCATTGTGTCATAGATTTTCTCTGATACATCATTTCACTCAGACAGTAACGACTGGGCTGCGCACTCATCCGTTTAGTCTGGTGAGTGAACCAATTACTTTCCGCTTAGTGAAAAATCTGATTGTAAGTCCCAGTTTCAAAATGAGGCCCAATCGATGGCTCACAGCAGTGGCTGCCTTTTGCTTTATCAACTGTCTTTTGTATGTTCTTGCCTCATAGAAATCTGAAAACAAGCACTTCTTTTCAAGTGACTTTAGAGAAACACACTTTACTTGTGGGTGGTAGTATTAAGCTCTGGATGGAACATTCTTAGTCAGGCAATAGTACCAAATCAGATTTGGCTCAGATTAAAATTGTGTAACATTTTGGAAACAAGCCATTGAACTGGACAAACAAGAGCATCTATGATAATTCAACTAAACACAGGGCTATGATGGAAGGGACTCCGGATCTATTTCAAGAGATCTTATGCCAATAGAGTACATATGGCTAGACCAGATTTAAAGTATATATTATTAGGTGATGGTTTCATACATAAAAATTCACTTTTGTATATTGTATTGACAATACAGTTAAGCAATGACATAAGAGCACATATACATTACACAACTTGCTGAAAGGTTTTAATGAATCAATATGTATAAATGTTTCAAAGAGAACGCTAGCTTATGAGGTGGTGGCTGATGTGACCACTACAATATTTTGGAAAAGTTCACCTCGCCTACACCTTTCTTTGTTATTGGAGTATACCGCAATTAAACTTAATTTGGACAAAATCTGACTGCTATATACATATGTGAACTGTATCCTTCTGCTTTCTGTGTGGAATACAACATTTTGCAGTGTATAGTAACATATTATAATATCTTTAATATCATTATCATCACAGCAACAAAGATACTAACTCCGGCCACAAGGGATGTGGACCATTGTTATAAAGCATTTACCCCTATATAGATATAGTTCAGGTGTTGTTACTAGTCCTTATATATATATATATATATATATATATATATATATAAATCAGATAGAAAAGATATGAAGTTGGAAACACGTTTGTCCTCTGGGCTCAGATAATATGGGCCTTGAGTAAGATTTAGATCCCACTAATGGCAAGAGGAATGCACCACTTCATAGAAAAAAACTAATGTAGAAACACAGTATCTTCATACAGTATGATGAACTTGTATTTTTGTGTTTTGTTTTAGAGCAAGGGACGCAATTGTTTAACCAATCACACTCTTTCGCAGGAGCACTCTGATTGGTTGATACATCCATTATCCACCCAGAACTAGACTCTATCAGGACAAATGTGGTGTGGCAGATGTTTTCTTGCAGCTATTTAATTCTTTTGTTCAAAATATTTATTTATTTATTTTTTCTCATACTTCCTGCTTGTGAACATAGTGGGAGGGGTCTGTCAGAGGCTAAAGGGAGAAGGAGGGGATCATTAAAACTTGGACTTCTTGTGGCACAGTTTCACAAAATTAGGAAGTGAAGCTTTAATCCTAAAAGGAGAACATAGTGTTTCAAACATTCACAGTTTTTTTGTTTACCATGGTAGAAATAAATAGAAAGTGTCAACACACACAGAACAGAGTCCAGGAAGGCCTTGGCAAAAAGCTATAGAGGTGCAGCTTTTACAACCCCAAGTCCAGTATTGCTAAAGTTGCATCATGGCCTCCACAAGAAATCGTCCATATTTATAAGACCTTCGGCTCCTGGTGGTGTCACATCCATGATCAGTGGGAGCATTTTACAGCAGGTCCATATATGTAGTGCTTATAATTCCAGATTATATGAGGAGAATGCAGTTCATATTTCATGAAAGTACTATAAATCTCATCAAGCATTTCTTTTACTTTATATACAATTAATTATGAATAAACCAGAGATAATAGTAGCAATATAATAATAATATTAATAATAATAATAATAGCTATTATATTAAGAATATATGTAATATATAATCTATCTAATGGATCTAATTAACAACATTCAGACATAGACGTGCTGAGACGGGGCAATAAGTAAAGTTGGTTATCAAGGAATATTTTAAAATGTATGATTATGAATTTCGCTTCAAGCCAAATGTGTATGTTAAATACTTGGTTGAACTAAAAATATGTAATGTGTAAACAAAACTCAAAATAAATTTTGTGTTTTGTGTATCAAACCACCAAGTTAATTCCATTGAATTAGCATTAGCAAGATTACCAAGCTAAGCTAAATTATGCTAACAATATTTTTGACAGCATTATCTTATTCAAACGGTTTTACAGATAATATTCCAGACATTGTTTCTGGGGTTTCACTTAATCCTTAAAAAGTAAATGTTGTCATCAAAATACATGGTCATTGATCTAGTTAATTAGAGGACTCCTCTATTAGAAAACACAACATTCCCAATTATATACACTATAATATTAATTTTAAAATCATGCTTATTATGTCTAAACTATTCACACTAGAGCCCCATGGTTCATTCATCTCCTTGCAGCTGTCCTCTCCCTAAATGAATGAAGTGCTCTAAAGTGATCCGAGTGCCTTACAAAGAGGGAAGCATGAGGTTACTTCTTAACAGAACAAGTGTGAAGGACCCAAACCTGTTCACCTCTGCACAAGTATTCAGGAGCTGCCCAGATAACACAGGCAGGCTGCTCAATAGCTTTGTGTGCTTGGCTGGTACACTCGCCTGTGAACCCTGTCCAACTCAATCTGCTGCTATTGTTACACTGAGAATGCTACAGCAGCTTTGTGACCGATGACGATGTTTCATTCATTCTTTTGCATTCTCAGTCCTAGTTTCTTTATTTAAAACTTTCTTTTAATTCTTTGCATTGGCATGGACCACTTAACATTACAGACAACATAGTCTTTCAAAATGTCACTATGTTAACTGGTAAAGGTTTTAGAGCCTAAACCATAATTAAAGAGAACATCTTTTAGTTCATGGATAAATGCTCTAGCTGTTGAGCTGCAACCCACTGCAGTGACTCGCAGTATATCGGTTGTCCTATAACTCAAAACTGTTTATACTGTTGTGGTGCCCTTAGGCAAGATGAATGTGTGTGTGAATGGAGTTTGGTAGCTTCCCACTACCTGCCTACTACCTACTAATAAGTGACTAATGAGTTATTTGCAAAAGGCTTTGGGTATCTAGAAAGGCGCTTTATAAAAGAAAGCCATTATATTTCACAATTATAAATAATAGATTGATATCATCATCAACAAGTAATAATTCATTTTGTATCTGTATGTCTGCTGAGATATCCCCAATTCAGTATACCTTCTGAAATCTGGCACCTATCATCATAGCTGCCTATTCTGTAGGCCAAATCATTTTGCTCTTCTCTCTCCATGCAGTGGGAACACTGACAGGAGACATGGAAGTTCACTTACCCATACATGGACAGCCTTGAGGCACAAACAGAGCCCATGCACTTCAAAATACGCCCAAGTCTCTAGGGTTGCCTTTAAAACCACAGTAGTGGTAATCTTTCCCCATAAACACTGCATCATGCCCCACTGCCACTACTCACTCATTATTAAAGATTTAAGCTGCACTTGGTTAGACTTTTATGTAAAAATAAATGTTTTGGACATTCAGAATGTTAAGAGATTTAAACACAGTGAAAGAACATAGAGGCAATACCTATACATCTGCTTGGGCACTGTACAGGCAGAGGACAAGGTAGATATCTAAGAGCATAGAGAGAGTCTAGAACTGTTGAACTTTTGCAAATGGAGCAGCATTTCCCTGTAGCCATTTCAGTTATGTAATTATGTAGTGTACAAATGGATCTGTAGTTCTACACAGCAGATACTAGTAGACCAGATCTGAGATTGTTTTTTATAGATTTGGAAATTATGCAGATTTAAAATGATAGTCTGCTAATATGATTTGACCAATGTTGGACATTTCTCAGTGAATATGCTTTAGACTGTTTTGCAAGAGCCAAGATACATGACAAATGTTATTTGAACTGAATATGATTATTTTTTTACTTTGAAATACTAAAAATATATATTTTACACTGTAGATGACAACGTTTGATGCTCAGTTTGTGGTGACTTATAGTGATGCCTTGTCTGACCATATTTAGAGATTACTAAACTGTGCTGCACAAATCATTTTTCTGAGCGGACGACAGATAGTGATTTCATATTTTATTGTTTTATATTTTGAGAGCTGTCCAGCCTCCTCTCTAGTTTCAATTCTTCAAAAGTACCACAATCAGACAATGCAAAATGAATGCAGCAGGCGTTTAAACAGGTGAGATAAACCCCAGACAGACCAATAGAATAACAAAGGACTAGAAAGCAGACAAAACCCAGAAGTTAGTATGCATTCGATAAATGTCACAGATTTGTTCTTCTTTCACCGGTCCTCCTCACAGTCAATAATGCCAAGACATCACTCACACTGGAAGCATCTGCTTGTCATGCACCGGGCAGCCTTTGCACCTCACATCACATTTTTTGTCAGTTGTCCGGAGGCTCCTCTTTAGGAGAATTGATCACGTTCTGTCCCGTCCCGTTCCTGCGTTCTCATCTGTCCAACGTCTCCAGAAAGTAAACAACGTGCTGTCCTTTTCTTTTCTCATCTCGCCATCTCTTACCTCAAAAGGCCCTCCACCTCTACCTATGCATCTACCCCACTGATCAATTTCCCATCAGAAAGGCTGGCTAGAAATGTGATTTGCTCTCCATCAACACCATTCTTACTTGTTTGTGGATGATGTAGTGCTTTGAGAAGTTACCTTATTGGATTTCAAGTAATAGTTCAAGTGTTTGTAAGGGGCAATTGTGGATAGATTGTCTTTTTCCTCATGGAAGTGCAGTGTGTGAAATAGAAAGTCATCAGTTTTGTGGGTTTAGCCGGGTTTAATCACATCAACAACAATTCCCCCTCCTTCTTGAACCCATTACACATATGTTTCAATGGTATAAAGTTCCTACATGGCTAAGTAACATATGGTCTCGAAGAATTGGCATTGGGTTGGTGGTACACTGGGCTTATGTGTTGTCAATTTTCAATTTCATTCAATTTCACTTTCTTCCGAGGTAATAATAATAATATTGCAACCTTTTTTTGGTTCACTCTGTTTCATCAAGTACACCATTCATTAATCAGCAGAATACCAAAATACATCACACTAAAGACCACTCTACACTTCTCACTGAGCACCACGCCACTTGCACAAACAGATTGCCTTTTGTTTGATGTTGATCAATTCACCCAACATAATTATCCATAACTCAATGTGTGGTTATTTAAAGTTTCTAGTATGCTATGCAGAATGACTACTCATCATTTCCAGGGATTTCGTCATTTTATTTATAGCTGTCATTACTATCAAGAAGACCTGCTTGAACCCCATACAGCCAGTCCGTACTAGTCTTAATTAAGCTTGTTCTTGCTTATTTTGGACTTTTCCTCAAAAACCTCTCTATTTTTTCCTGGCACCTGCTTTTTCCTGTAGACTTGTTCACTAACTTCCTCAATGTCTCCGACCTACTTCACACCCCTACTACTGCCAGTGCCACCTTGGTAATGTAATTGAAGCTTGCGAAAAGACCTGGCAGTTTATCCAGGCCAGAATGAAAAGAGTCGGGCAGAGAAAAGTGGCCCTGTTGGCTGACAGACTAACTGCTTCTTCCAGTGGTCCAAAATCCCCAGCACAACTTATATAGGTGATTAAATTAGCAAATTTGATACGGTGTACTTTATGATGCATGGTAGACTTATATGCTCTTAAGGTAACTGTATTTCCCCATAACTACAACTTTTATACCGCACAGTATATCACATTTATTCCCTTGCTATGATCTCTCTTGGAACTGTTGTCATCTCAGAAATGACGACATTGCATATTTCCTATCCTTATTTAAATGCACTAATTTAATAGCTATGGTAAGGAATGTGACAGATTTTTGCATATTATTGTAATTAAATTGCAGGTAAGCACAAATGGGTGCTGACCAAAGCAAAACAGAGCTGAAAAAATAACTTTTATGTTTTACCATTTTTTTTTTTTTTTTGAAGCTGATAAAAAAATGTGTGCATCTGTCCCTTTATTATAATTATGTTGTATACATGAAACATTATTGTATACCCTTTTTACATGATTTTCTATAATATATACAACCTTTTTTTATTCCAGTATTAAATACCACATGTGCACAGATAAGCACTGTGTCTCCAGCCTAAATGTGTGACTTTAAACTGGCCATATAGTGAATGCCTTGCTTCTGCATATCCCTGATTGATAATTATGAACTATTCCCTAGTGCAGTCACTGCAGGGGTTTTCTTTTCTATTATTACATGTGCAATTAAACTTCAGGCCCTACTTTTACAGGGCAGCAAATACAGACTAATAAGAATCAAGTATAAATACATTGTTTACATTGCAGAAAATGAGGTAGGTAAACCACATTAACACAAATGTAATACATGTAATGTAGATTATATTTCATTTTGTGCTCAATTTACAATTGCTTTGGTTTGTGATCTAAAGGAAAATCACAGATTCATATACAAATAGGAAGCAGTAATGAGTAACCAATGGTAGTTTGTTTTTGACTACATTATGTATGGTAAATATACAATGGGCTGGTTGTAGAAAACTAAATGCCAGCATTAGTGCCTGGCAACTGACAATTGATTTCTTTAGTCTTTCCCTTCAGATCGGACACATTGTTTAGCCTCTGCTGAGAAATCCATTTGATCAAGTGATTATGTGCTGCATGTGTTATCTAACAAGTGCATTTACATTTCAGTGGTCAAGGTCAGCCTGATTAATTGATCTGTGTACACTCCCATATTGTAGCACTTAACATTCTCATCAATGCAAATGAATGGGCAGACAAAAGAGTGAAGACGAGACAAGGCTAATGGTCAGACACTAACAGGTTACTAGGAAAGATTATGGTAAAGATATGCAACTTTACGGCCACTGGCTCTTTGTCTAAACACACTGTATACCCTTGACTGTCCCTGAAATTAATGATCATTTTTAATCACTTTGATAATGGAAGTTTCTTTTTTGTTGGAGGAAGCTCTGATAGATAGAAGAGTTTATGGGAGTTGACAAGGGACATTGCACTGGGGCATTAGAACTGGCAGCTTGTCAAACAGCCCACTGGAAAAAAGAGCAGCATGTTGAGAGAGGAATACAAAGACAAAGTGGGACGGAGGATGAAGGGACTTCAGGGGTCAACTCACAGGTCACTAAGCATAGTAACTTCTCATTTTGACTACTTCCTCTCTTTTATGTTTGTATGTATATTCGTATGGTCGTACTAAAGCCGATAATAACCCAAATAACCCATAAGGCAACTGTGAATCTTTCTGTGTGTGTATTTAAGTCCTGGAAAAGGAGAATGTCCAGAATGTTCTCTGCCTCAGGAATAGGCTGACCCATAACATAATGCATCCATCTTCTTCCGCTTATCCGGGGCTGTGTCGCAGAGACAGCAGTCTAAGCAGAGTTGCCCAGACTTTCCCCTCCCTAGACACTTCCTCCAGCTCTTACGAGGGGATTCCAAGGCGTACCCAGGCCAGCCGAGAGATATAATCCCTCCAGCATGTCTTAGGTCTTCCCCGGGGTCTCCTCTCCTCCTGAGCAGGAAAAATTAATGAATGTCTACTCTGTGTATTACACCAGCAATGTTGGTAAATTCTCCCAATTAGCTGTGCATGCTGACACCACACTTCCCTCTTTATAAGTGATGTTTTTTTTAATAACTGACTTTTCTTATTTTGTCTTATTCAATTAATGCCCTTCATTTCCCCTGCTGCTCCACATGGTTCCAGACTGTTGACGCTTCCTAATATCTCAGTAATTGTACCACAGCCCTTTAAATCCTCAGCAATCTATTGTGTCCCCGTCCCCTCTTTTATGCCATGTATTTAGCTCTGTGATCATTGCCTGTTAGTAACTGAACCATGGGGTGTTACATGGCTAGGTCTTAATCTGCAAAGGCCCTAATGTAGAGCCTTGTGGCAACAGACAACAATAACAATGGATTCTTGCAAATAAAGGCTACCAAAGGCCTCTGTGTTACTGTGCTTATAAGTTTTAGCTGTGGCAATGGGATACTTAGGTCAATATTTGTGGCCTCATAAGAATGGAAGGAGCAGCAGGAAAATAAAAAATGTAGTGGTTCGGTCAATAGTTGTCAATATTTTCTAATGTCTTGCAGTGACTTGGAAGGCACATATTGGAAAGCGTTTTTTTGTATGTAAATAGGTCTGCTATGCTATGCATTTAAGATGGATGGGCCTGGGTTGAAGAATGTCAAAGAAATAGGGTGCAGTGAAATTTCTCCTTTTCATTCTTTCCATACTCACCAGAGACGCTTCTAGTGTCTGCTCGGGCCCTATAGGAAAAATTCACAGGGGGCCTTCCAATTTTACAAAGATTGGCTCAAACCTGCTTGACAGTGTGCATTCTTAGCTTGACTGTAAAGCGTGAAAATGTTGTCACTGGTCATTCAAAGTTGGTCATCTCTCAGGGGCCCCATATCTGGTCTGGGGCCTCAGGCAATTGCCAGCCTTGCCTGTTGGCCAGCAGTCTCTACTTCTCACACAACAGCTTTATGCTTCACGTTCTTAGTGTCTGGGCTTGTTCCAATTTACACTCAATGTAGTCCATGTGTTACCTGTGTCTCTCTCTGTGTTGCTAGGTCCGTACGTACAGCTGAGGTCTGTCCTTTGGATCTCTCTCCCCCCGGGCCATGCACAGGTCATTCACATTTTCAAAGCACACTGAATTACCCTTCTTCTTCTGAATACAAACTCCCTCTAATTTGCAAGCTGCACTTTGTATTTAATTATCCCAAATGAGGTATATTTTTGCTTCTGCAGCAGAAGCCTTCCACCATTTTTCCCGCAAAGTTTCCATTTCTTCATTACCGGTGCTGTTGTAATTTACAACATCACGCTAATTCCCACAGTAATTCGATGAACCCCAAATTAACCTGGCTGGCTAGTATTTTCCCATTAGCTCGTTTTGGCTCCTCAATCCATTGTCTGAGTAATTAAGAAACATCAATGTCCATGAGAGGGATCAAACTTGGTGTGTCGTTCACTGTCTGGGCTCAATGAAGCGCGTCACAGTGGCATATTAAGGGCAGAGATGATGGCTGAATTACATCTGATTAGGATCTGCTAATCACATCTTCCTGTAATATGCTCACACCATGCTGCAGCCAAAAGGGCCTGGCTATAAAAAAAAAACATATAAAGGGAGGTGTCTATAATCTGTTATCACTCAATGAACCAAGGCTTGTCTTAAACTGAACTTAACTGTAGCTTTACCTGTAAATTCACCCATATATTTCTCCTACTTTTGGATCAATAGGCCTAATGTAGTGTGTGCGATGCTGCAGCAATAAATGACTGTGGCTGGAGCCTGTCACGACAACAATAGGCATTCGATGAGATTCACCTTGGACAAAGTAGTCAGAGCAGATGATTAGGCAAAAAACTCTCAGGCTTCAAATAAATAGATTATTGTTGCCCATAAAGTTGGAATATTTCTTTTTACCTCTTCTCATGAAATGACTGGAAAAATGTGATTAATTCTTGGTCAATAAAGTGCATATCTTCAAAACTCAATCTCCTCCAAAAATTTCACAGTGAAAATGAGACCAAAACTGAAACTTTGTACAGACTAACCTAAATTAGGGATATTAACAGTTTTGTTTCAGTTCTTCCACAATGGTCAGTTAAACAGTAAACACAAGTATGACCAATATGACTCTTTCAACTGTCAATGATATGGAGTATGGCCGCCCCTGACACGGATCAATGCCTCAGGACGTAGTGGCATACTGTCCACAAGCTTGTTGATGTGATCCCACTCTTCTGTCAGATCCCGGGCTACTTCCTGTAAACTGGAGTTTGTGAACGATAATAAGGAAGGAATAAGGTGAATATTGATGAACATAAATAGGGATAAAAAGAAGAATGTGTTTGAAAAAAAATATCCAACTTTATGAGTAACAGTGTATATTATATAACAGCTCACTTTTGGATCTTTTGGACTTTTGACTGACTAATAGGTATCATGTAGGCATTATACAGTTTCACTAAAGGTACTTGCTGTAACATGGCCACCTGTGGAGAAATAATTCAAAGCTAGATATCTTAAAGTCCAATGGGCAATTTAGTAGCAGACATTTAATGGCAGATTTATGTTCAAGTACTGTCGTTTTTTTTTTTATTTTATTTATTATCAAAAAGTTCTGCTTAACTGATCTCTGACTCTTACTTACACTTCCATTACTGTCTTTCTTAGCTATTTCGCTCTTTCAAGTTGATGTATGCAAAACTACATTGCTAATTTTACAGCATATGCAGTAAAGTCTTTTAGAGTGTGTCAAGATTATGAAGCTATGGACATCCTTACGAAAAATACAAACCATATAACTAGGTCATATTTATTGTTTCTAAAGGATCATTACATTACTCAGACAGGACTAAATGATGATGTAATTGTTGATAAGGGATTATTCTGAATTATATTATGTTAGATGCCTGAATACATTTTTTTAAATTGAGTCATAGAGATCACAGGCAATACTTGTTCACTGTGTTGCCCAGGTACTGTATATGCATTTTAATGATCTGAACTGGACAGCAATTCTACTTTTGTTACCATCTGTCGTAAGTGTATACCACAGGTTTGTGTTTACTGGATACCGCCATAATTTGATGCAGTGGTAAAAGGAAAGGTCAAGCAAAAAAAAAAAAAAATCTCATTATCTCTTCCCTCTCAACACAGCGCTATCCAGCATATTTACATTTGTTTATAGACTTATATAATGAACATAGGGATATGAACATGCTGCCTGTGTAATAACAGTTTTCTGAGATCTAAGTTTATAACTTATTTTAAGCCCTCTCCACGACAGCCAATGAAACCAATGGAACACAGCCTCTTCACCTTTAAAGAAAGTGTTTTCAGCTCCAGAGAGGCTCAGCATCTCAGGATACAAGATGGCATATACACTGTTGCCCATAAAGTAAATTTGTTTTTTTTACCTTTTCTCATGAAATGATCCTCATGACGGTCAAGCTCCTCTAAACATATCACAGTGAAAATGAGACCAAACTGGAACTTTGTAAAATGTGTATCAGACCAAACTGAATCAGGGATATTAACAGTTTTGTTTCAGTTTTTCATCCTTGGTCAGTTAAAAAGAAAACACACGTTCATGCATAAGAATGTCCAATATTACTCTTTCGACTGTCAATAATATGGAGTATGGCCGCCCCTGACACGGATCAATGCCTCAGGACGTAGTGGCATACTGTCCACAAGCTTGTTGATCTGGTCCCGCTCTTCAGTCAGATCCCGGGCTACTTCCTGTAAACTCTGAAGAGTGGGTTAATGATGATAAGGAAGGAATAAGGTGAATATTGATGAACATAAATAGGGATAAAAAGAGGAACTATATGGGCAACAGTGTATAAAAAAATAAATGTAAATATATTTTAGAAGAGGAAACATGTCAGAATGCTCAAAGGCATTTTAGCTAAATAGGGCCCCTTTAAAAATAAAAGTCAAACCAAACCGCTATGCACAATTATACAGCTGCTGTATTTTAGAGAATAATTTCCTAATGATTGCATTGAATTTCCAATTAGTCTGGTCCATTTCGTTCCAGGGAAGAATTACCTTAAGTAGCCCGAAAAGACAAAATCTAAATGGAGGTCTTAAATTAGCCAAATGGTGAGTGAGTTAAATGATTCTTGACTTCTCCCTAGCCATTATCCACACCCAGCTTGGCACATCACAAATAACCGAGCCTTGACCCTGTATCTAACCCCATCACTCTTACTACTCATCCTCCCAACAGCCTTTTTATGACATGTCTTAAGTAAAGAGACTAATGAGAGAGAAAAAAATCAGATGAAATAAAAATGATTATCTTGGTTCCTGGCTTGAAATTCCCTAAACCCTTGTTACAACTAACCCATTGCTTCAGTGTCAGTATTATGGATGTTCTCTCCAAAATGACAAGTGGGATGGCTGCGATGATCAATCAGAGGTCAAAGGTCAACATGGGATCATCAGCAGTGCATAAGAAGTAAGTAAGTAGGGGAGTGTGTACAATCACCAGGGCAAGTTGAATATATTCTATACATTATTGTAATATCAGGTCTCTTTGGGATTTTTTGGTTACTGATATAACGCCATATTCTCACTTTGGTCATTTTACAGGCATTTGAGAAACTAGGGCTGTATAATATTTCACCATTGTTAATATCAACAACATGTGTAAAAAAGTACATTTATTGCAATTATGTATTAAAATGAAAATATAAAAAATTCAAAATAGCGAGCCATATATATCGAAAATCTAATTGAACAATCTCAATAGTTAAGGAAATTGAATTTATCTATGGTATTAAAATGTTGCCAGTTATTCCACAATATCCACTCACCAGGTTATGTGATTATTGAAGCTCACTAGATGGCACTGTGCACACTCTCCCTAGCCTGCCATGTCTGGTAGCAGAACCGTGTGCATCATGACTAAAAAAGTATCCTTATCTTGTACGCCATTCTACATCCAAGGAGATCTTATGTGAAACGAAGAACAGGCTATAGAACAATTGTGTGCTACAAGGCCTGTTTTGCCAATGTTAGATTCGCTGCTATCAGATCAGAACGAAGGGCCTGCTGAATTAGTGGATTTAGATAAGACTGTTTTGTGTACATAAGGAACAGACAAAAAGGACAGGGAGGCTTTTATGTGAGGGGAAAATGCAATAATAAAGCAGCTATGTCAGAGACTTTCGAGTCTACCCCGTGGGATTTTTCTTCAAGAAATAACTGTGTATAATGAGAGGACACACTGGTTTTGATCTATAGAAATCACTCTGCTGGTGTTGGTCGTTTCAGAAGAATTATGCTGAGAAAAACAAAGACGGGAGATAAGTCTGCCCTTCATTTATTTAAAGGTTCTACTCTTTCTTGCAGAGGTCAATGAAACGGTATTACATTATCGTCTTTGTTCATTTGTATAACAACAATATCAAACTACACAGAACAGGCATATCATTATGACCTCTGACCAGTCGAATAACAATTTTACCCGATTGTTAGTGTGATATCTTTTGGGCTTTTCCAGTCCGCATTGTCTATCCAAAGTAGTAAACCAATGATGCACAGGGGGAGTGAAGGCTGGCCCATGTGATTCCATACATACCTTGCTCCAATTGCTATAGAAGCTAATGGTTCTGAGAAAGTACTGCCTATAATACTTAATGTATAGGCAGTACTTTCTCAAATAATGGGGGTATAAAAGTCCTGTCTGATACACAACGTTTAAGTTAAGCTTAAATTGTCTGAATTGGATCTGGATCACTCCTGGTCACGATTCTGCGTTCAAAATACTGTTGGTCACTTCCCTTGCTCTTGTAGGTTAGTAGTAATACTGTGTCCATATTCCTTCTGACTTCGGTAAAAGCCTTATCAGTCAGAGTCAGACATATTATCAAATGCCATCCTTTGAAATATATGCTTTAAAGATAGGCCTAGGCTTTACATTTCTACCTCTATTTTGAAGAGAGTTTTACATTCTGATCAACAATATTCATTCTCATTGGAAAAAGCTGTCTGACACAATTTCATTTGTTCAGTTTTCTAAATAAAGGAACACCATGAACCATGTAACTTATATACAGCGTGGGAATGACTTTGTTGAACTTTAGAAACTGCATCTGTTCTTGCTGCTGATCAGTTATGCAAACTAAGAAAACATTCCACCATGTTTCAGCGTAACTTCCAAGGTCTTTATAAATGTAGTTCGACACTCACTGGCCACGTAGGTAGCTCTACGGATTGATGTTTTGTGCATTTAGAGATTGTTCTTTGTAGACCATGGTTGTAATGACACTTATTTCTGTAACTACAGAACTGGTGATCAAAAAGCACATCTGTTCCTCATTGAAATGCTAGATTTTGTCAGGTTTGTCTGCATTGCTAAAATGCATTCATTTGCCTCAATGTGATTGGCTAAACAAAATAATACCACAGGCAGTGTTTATAGAGTTAGTCTTGCCTATATGTGTAAGTGTGCTTGTGGCGTGTGTTTGGTGATTGGTAAGGCTAGTACAGTTTGCCACATCTCTGTCAGTCTGCCCAAGGGCAGCTGTGGCTACCTCCAGTGAGAATGAATGAATAATGTAGCCATTTGTAAAGCACTTTCTAGAAACACTTAAACTGATAAATCTAATACAGTGGCAAATGAGGCTCTGTTATTGTTTTAAAATTCATTTGAAGATAGTCAATGTATGCATTTAGATCTTGTGCCTAAACATTGCACTGTTGGATTGCCTATGCCTTGTGGAGAGAAACCACAGGCTTGTAAATAGTAAAGGCCAGGGATTGGGAGTGGGATGATGGTGTGGATCAGTGCTCGTGTCATAACAACCTTTTGCTTGGCCGGCCATAACAGGCACTCAGTATCTGTGTGGCTTGAAGGCATGCAGCAAACAGGACACAGAGCAAACAATGCACACACAATCTCAGTATACTCCACGGTCCTTCCTCATATACACCAACACCATGCACCTGTCCACTCATGCGCGGTCCAGCACAGAACAAGCAAGGAGATAGGCACAAGGATTTCTCCCATTTCAACCCCAGACCAGGTGACTTCATTTCCCCCAGTATCACGGAGCATCCCTCCTACTGCTTCGAGCCCTTGCGGATATATAAGCTGGTCATGTACCCTTGAATTTATACCGACTACAGAAATCCAATTTCTCTCGCTAGATCAATACCACATGATGCGTTGCACGACGAGGGGCTTAGAAACTTAAAATATTATTTCTGGAAAACTTGGGGAAAGTGTTGGTGGATTAGGCTGATGTTGTGAGCAGGAACATCCACTGACTTTTAGAAATGCTGAAGCGCAAACATGTTTTTCTGGCTATTATAAACTGTGGCAAAAAGGAAACCTGGTTTAGTCCAGGATTAGTGCTGGTTTAGTCTGATTAAAGAATTGATTGTTATTGGATTTGGTTGTGGTTTTAGTGTGTTTTTTTTTTTCTTTTTCTGATTTAGTCTTATGGTTTATATCTAAGTCCTGATATAGCCCTGATTCAGGCCCAATTTAGTTTGTTGACTTTCTACACTTAATACTTTGGATTTTGATTTCTTTTCTACTGAAACCTGGCTGGATAATTCCAGAAATTATTTGAAAAGTTCTGGGTTCTCTGACCTGAATGGTGTGTACGGACATATTTGTGAGTTTTTCTTTCTTTTATTTCTTTGCCGCTTGCTGGACTATTTGGCCCAAGTGGAGGAACATGTGAGACAAGCACAAATGGAATTCTCTCACCACTGCAAGCTGCACTGTGCATTCTCCACCTGTGCACCGTCATCAGCCTATTTACACACACTCACGCAGCCACACTCATATACGCACACACACACACAGATATGCAATGTACACATTACAGCAGCTTCAACCCACATGCCCTCCATCTCATTTTTCACATATGGCTGGTGCATATTCTCAAATAATACGTAGAGTTGTAAGCCAGGCAGCAGACTGAATTACACACACACACACACACACAAACCTCTGCTAGCCTTTGGGATTATGATGCTCTATGCCTTGCACACTGTAAAATTTAGTGTAGTTTAAAAGTAACAAATGTAATTCATTTGGCAAAGAAAAATCAGACTCCGCAGTGATATTCTTTCTGAACTGTTTTTTGAACTAAAGAATAGAACAGAAAAAGCATTTTTAATAGTGAAACTCCAGGTTTGACTCAGCTTTGCATCTTTCTGTTCCTTTGAGCTCTTGACATTTTGCAAAAGCTTTTGGTGCAAAGCAATTGGTGTTTCTAACAAAATATGTGACCTGACCTGCCATTTCCAGGGTCAGTGCACTTATTCTTGAAGGGAGGTCGAGAAGCAAGCCCACAACAACTCTTTTAGCAATCACATCAACTTTCAAGCGGTTTAATGGGTGAGAAAAAAGCTTTTGATTTGTTTAAGTAAGGCTTACTAGTCAGATTTTACAGTGCAGATGTCTGGTTTCACACTGAAGAACGGTGATGTCTGCCTCCGTGCCATGGAAGCTCCTTCTACCCCAGCAGCTCTCATATCTCAGATTCGTCCTTTTTATTCCTATGTAAATCCGTGGTGAGGACTCAGAGAAGAGGCAGAGTCGGGCAGACAGATGGAGACAGTGAGAGAGAAAATGAGCACGGCTTATGTAAAAGAAGCCAAATTCAGGTCAGACTACACGTTCTTCATTCTGTCTGCTGCTGCTTTGTGTACATGGACTGGAATAAGACCTGTGACAGATATATGCCAATTATAGCTGTGCTCAATGCAGCAACGACAAACTTATAGGCATAGAAATCACGATTTTTGACCCACTATTATTCTTTTTTCAAAGAGTTAAAGTATATAACTATTATTACTTTTGTCGGATGCATTTGTGAGATTCTTAGCAAAATTAGCAGAGTTTGTAGTGGAGCTGGACATTTTAAAAGCTTCTAAACTATGGGAGATAGGGGCAAATATATCCACAAGGTGTCAGTAAAGGAACATCATATTATTTGAAACTTTATTATTAACGTTATAATATTGAGTGATGGTTCAACAGATAGAGCATTTACCCCTGAACTAAAAAATTTGATTAATAAGCAATGGCAATACTCTAAAATGCTAAAAATGTGCCGCACAGAGGTGAATAGTCTTTGCTTCTGAACAAACAAAAATAATAATCAATATGTGTGCATGTTATAAAACCTGGCACAATAGCCATCATCGACAAAGCTCAGTCAATTTTTGGCATTAACATGTAGCGTCCCGTCAGATCTCCTCATGAGGCTGTGTCCCTGTGGCCGACCTGATCTTGGTAAGTCTCCAGTTCGTAGTTATGCTGGTGAGATGGGGTATAACTGTGTTTATGATGCTATAAAGTCTTTTTTGGCCAGAGCCCTTGCTGCTCACGCTGCCTTTAGGTCCCTCATAAAGCTGGAATGAGCTGTGCCCTTGGAAGGGTACTGTGAGTGTACTACAAGTGGGTGGTGGGTCTCTACCACATTTTCATTTTCATGTCATTAATTCATTGTTCATTTTATGCAGAGGACACAATGGTCAGTAAGGAAGCAGGGACACACATAGGCACTACATTCATTCAAGGGGTAATCAATCACCCATTCTCCGAGCACATGCATGTCTTTGAGGGGTGTTGGGAGGCTGGAGGACCTGGGAAGAACCCGGTAACACTGGGAGGACACGCAGACAAACACAAAATCTTAGTTGAACCCATAACGTACTTGCTGGGAGGATTTTAGTGAGTTTTGGAAATACTTTTTGTCCAATGTGCATCCTGCCTCAAGCCCGAACCAGCTCGAACAGCCAATGTATAGCCAATGTATGCAAACTTTGTATATGCATTTTCTAGGACAAGCTAAGCTAAGACTGATGTGACAAAGTCTGTCAAATAAATCATTTCTCTGTTTTTATTGGCAGGATATACTTTTGTAACATCTTTAATGCTTTTAATTATCTTCCATTATGCAACTTTTCAAGATGTATAAAGCAATGCAAGCATGTCACAGCTTGAGCACAAAGAGGGGGTAAGTGATAAACAAGTGGCTCCTACTGATGAGGAGCAAACAAACACATTACCGTCCAAGGGATTAATTGGACACCTACGCTCGGTATAAGTGTATTCTTGATGCTGTCTGATGTGAGCGCAGGTGGGATCAAACAGTAGGCTATATCAATCCATTTCCAGCATTGGTGTCACTGTGTTAGCCGCTAATGTACGTCAGGTTAGCCGTGAGCAGCCACTTCCAGGTTTGTCTCATTATACGGGTAATTCCTTCGGTACATCGGCCGCACCAAAATGGAGGGAGATGGTAATGATCCTTTAATAGCCCTTCTCATTGCCCACTGGCCACATCCTAAGACCCGATTTTCCTGCTGCCATCCCGCCGAGCCAAGAAAGATGAATAGAAAACTAACCACCGTTATGTTGGTCAAAGAAGAAAACTAATCTGAAACATCCGTAATCCTCTCAAGCTTCCTTTTTGTCTCATCTGTTGCACAGTCCATACATCTGCTCTGCTATTTTCTCGGCACTTTCACAGACTTTTAGATTCTTTTCTTCCTACTTTTCATTCTTTGCCTTGTCTCTTTGTATCAGGGCCCAGTTTTCCATTTCTATACTTCAAAAGACTTCACTAGATTGGATTCTGTTTTGGCGTTTGGAGGTAAAAGGGGATGACACATATAAGCCCACAAAAAGCATCCAAACTGCGGCTGCCTCTGTGAGCCATGTATGGGAAACAGGAAAGATTGGCTGAGCAGCAGACATGGGTCGGTAAGTGGAGGTTTTGGTGCCTGCGTGAATGCATTTTCTTCTGGTCCTGTTCAATGCTGTTGGATAGATAAGGATTTGGGTACCACCCTTCAAAGTTCAACAAGGGAAAAAAAATAAATCAAAAGTGGATACTGATTGTGTGTGGGTGCGCCCATGTCCATCTGCGTGTCAGGCACCTCTGTTATCGCAAGTGAGAAAATCAAAAAAGTACCCAACTCACTAATCTCCTGACATATGGTTGAGTTTCTCACACACCCCTGATAAGATTTATTGGGATTAGAGTGGTAGTGTCTGTGTGTGTTGACAGATCTAGCCAATACCAGTGAAGCCACTGTGAAGCCAATTTCCTTCATCATGTTTACACACAGAGTTGTGCTTACTAAAGTCAACATGCCTGGCACAAAATAGTGAGACCTACTTAAGTCAGACTTAGTTTAACCTGAATTATTAGATGTACATAGTCCAGTCAAGTAATATGAATTCAAATAATGAAGTCTCCATTCAGCCTGCCTGTAAACTACTACTACAATCTGTAGTTGTCTGTGTCACAGTGTATGACTTAAATACATAATTCAGCTCCAAACCAGGACAGTCTTTAATCACAGGTCACTTGGATCCCTCATCAACGGCAGCTCAGCACATTATCTTTATCATCCATATCAAGAGGCTGCAATCTATTCAACCTCTGCTGTTTGGATGCCACCAGTGCATGTCCAACACACATTAGGTTTTCACCAATACTGCAAGTCTACAGTATATATAAGAGTCACCTGCTCTGTGCATTCATACATATATGTTGATGGAAGGAAATCCTTGGCTTTTAAAATAAATATAATTGAGTTAATCTAATATGTTTATGACGGTGAAGGTTTATACCACTCCCCCAAGTATCAGCCTATAAATCTCAGCTCACAAACCTTTCTAATGAGAACTAAAGAAGTCTGCTGGACTGGCAGATGAAAGCTTTTCAACAATCAAAACCTTGTCCAGATGCCCTTTTTCAACTTTCAGAATTTGTTTGTTATAATAATAAAAAAAAGTGTATATGAAAATATACAAAAACCTCTACTGTGAAAATGAAAATATTTCATAGACACAGGTGTATTGCTATTACTCTCTTCCCTCTGGGGATGAGAAAAATGCACTAAATTTTTCTCTGACTTGGTAGGCATCCCTACTGGCCCTGTTTCCACCTACATGTCCCAGAGCATTCAGTTTTCCTGGCCTATGGTTGTATAAAAATCAACCACAGAAATCACACAATTTCTGATTAAGGTGTCTGATGGTGCCATAGCAGTTGTGGCAGACGTATGGGGGCACTTTGCTAATATATACATTGCTGTCCGGTATGACAGCGTAGGCCTAGTTCATGTTTCCATTCATAATAAATCAAATCTATAATCTCGGTCTCTGTTCGGGTCTTTCCAGGTTGAAATAGTAGTGGAATTCACAACAAATATATGCCCTTGGTCATAAAAGTTGAATCACCTCTTCTCAAACACGAATGCACTCTGTATGATTTGTGTGGGATGTTTCCCTCTGACCTACTGTGAGCGAGTTAGCAGCTTACAGAATGTACCTTGGACTATGTAATCCCTAAAATCCCTGCTATTCCAAGAGAAATTCTGCAACCTCGTTTTTTGCTGGTTTTTGACACTTTCATATGGAACTACTCGAGAGACACTATAAACAGTGAAAAGAGTGGCCTAAGTCAAAGTATCGGTAGTATCGGCTCCACATGGGAGGAACGGGCACTATGAATAAGACCTTTGTGAAGGAGACTTCAGTAAATACTTATGTGTTTGTGCCCTTTGTTCATTGTGAACACACTGCAACAGTCCAACCCTGTCTAGTCTTCAGATGATAGCATGACTTCACACAATCTTGGTTCACTTCAAGGTTCTACAACAAATCCAGCCACAAAAGGTCACAAGCAAGTGTACCCTCTGTTCATGTCTAAAGTCTGAAAGGGCATCGTGTGTGTGTGTGTGTGTGTGTGTGTATATATATGTTTATATATGTGTGTGTGTGTGTATATATGTGTGTGTATATGTGAATATATGTGTTTATATATGTGTATATGTGTGTATATATCTATGTGTATATGTATGTGTATATGTGTATATGTGTGTATGTGTGTGTATATG
>JAVQKC010080697.1:0-11779 GCA_036025475.1 Philypnodon macrostomus | reverse complement strand
TTCACAGTTTTGGCCCGTTATTAATTAATTACTTAATTAATATTCATCAAAGAAGTACCCAAATCGATACAGTTTGGTGTCTTTATGGTATGCACCTGTGTGCAAATGTTGAAACTGATGCGGCAATTCGTTTTTGAGTTATCGCGTTCACAGCTAGGATCTGCGGACACGGACGAACACCGACGTGATTCCATAATATCGGCGACACGCTGTTTTTGCCGATATATTAAGGTCTAGAACAGAACTAAACCAGATCTAAAGCAAGGACTAAAATATTTTTAGACCAAAACTAAACAACGTCAGTAGTATTTTTCTCGACAATGTCAAATAAGATTAAATAAGAAATATTATAAAAAACCGTGGAAGCAAAAAATCAACTGACTATGACGATTTAGACATGATAAGTGTAAAAACTATAATAGAATATGTTATTGAGTCATTCACTTATATATGTAATCTATCACTATCAACAGGAGTATTTCCAAACACAATGAAAATAGCCAAGGTATATAAAAACGGTGAAAAACATATTTTTTCAAACTATAGGCCAGTGGCATTGCTTCCACAGTTTTCCAAAATAATAGAAAAGGTTTTTGTAACAAAGTTGGATAAATTCATAGAAAAATATAACATTTTAAATAATGGACAATACGGTTTTAGGACAAAACATTAAACAGCAATGGCAATTGCAAAACTAACAGAGAAAATAACCACAGCAACAGACAACAAGAAGTATCTTATAAGTGTTTTTATCAACCTGCGACACGCTGTTTTCGCCGATATAAATAGCGAAAGCCATAGCTGTATTACACAAAGTAAAATCATTATTAAATAGTAATGCATTATTAACACTGTACTATTCAATGATTATTCCATGCTTAACTTACTGTGTAGAAATCTGGGGAGCAACATGTAAAACCTATACACAACCAATATTTATTCTACAGAAAAGAGCTTTGAAAATCATTAACAATAGTCGCTATAGAGATCCCTCTAACCCACTAGTTATAAAATATAAGGTATTAAAATTTTATGATTTAGTTGAGTTTAAATTATTACAAATAATGTATAAAGCAAACAAAAAAATATTACCAAAAAATATTCAAAACATGTTTGAAAAAAGAGTAAGTAATTACAATTTAAAAGGGACAGAAGTCTTTAAAAAAAACAAAATTTAGAACCAAAGTGAAGGAACAGAGTATTGCAGTGAACGCTTTAAAATTATGGAACAATCTTAACAAAGAAACAAAAGAATCAAAGTCACTTAATATATTCAAAAAAATTGTTAAATCAAGCGTATTAAATATGTATGAAACTGTAAATTAAGGTAGTGGTCTGTGGTAAAGTTAAAAGTAGATCAGGAATTATGATAAATTCAGCTTAATTGAAATAAAGAGATTCAATGTGAATAGAAAAAAAATATAAAAATAAAATATATTTTTTTTTGTTAGAATGACAAAAGCAAATATTTTGTCAAACAGAATGTGAAAAGTACATTTTTTTGCTAAACAGAATGTGAAAAGTAAAACAAAATGTTTTGGTCAAACAATGTGAAAAGTAAATATTTTTGTCCAAAAAAATAAATATTTTTTGTTAAACAGAATGTGAAAAGTAAGTATTTTTTGTTAAACAGAATGTGAAAGGTAATTTTTTGTCAAACAAAATGTAAAAAGTAAATATTCTTTGTTAAACAGAATGTGAAAAGTAAATATTTTTGTCAAAAAGAATGGGAAAAATACATATTTTTTGTTAAACAGAATGTGAAAAGTAAATATATTTGTCAAAAAGAATGTGAAAAGTAAATATTTTTGTTAAAAAGGGGCAGTAAATATAAGATATATTCTCTCTGCTCCTTTTCATTCAAGTTTTGTATTGTCATGTAGAAACTTGTTATTTTGATTTTAAATGAATGAAATAAATAAATAAATGTAAAAAAATAAAAAATAAACAAGGGTCCAAACTAGGACTAAACAGAGTTAAGGTTTATGGGCTCAACCACATCTAAAGCAGTTATTACATGGAGCCAATGAAATTGGTATGGGCTTTGTGGAGCCCATTCTAAATACCTGCGATTGGGCCCCTCATTATTAAGTTAATGCGTTTGTCTTTATAAATGTGGTTCATTTGCTCTTTTATTTTTATCTTTTGGGAATATCCAAATCAGTTTTTTGTTTTTTTATTATTACACTCACAGTAATTCAGTACTTGAGCAGTTTTTTCACCCAGTACTTTTCTACTCTTACTAGAGTAATTATGTGAATGAGTACTCTTACTTGAGTAAAATTGTTGGCCAATTATTACCAATTATATCCATTTGACTGCACTGCTGTCCAGAAATATTAAAATCAGTGAAAAAAGGCAGTTGCTAGCCAATTATTGTTTTCACTAGGCAGAAATATATAGATTTTTGCATGTAGTTATGTTAATATATGATTTTATTGTATTTGATTATTTTATTTTAATGAATCACTACAAAATAAAGACTAAGTTAAATATAATATATATATATATATTATAAATATAAAAAAAAATTGCCTGATAAATTTTTTTTTATATTTTCTATGATTTTTTAAATATATTCTGTCAATCTTTTAAATAGTTCTGAGTCGTGGCCACCAGGGGTCAGTGCTGTAGGCTACTGGTATAGTAGTGTGGTCAGAAGCAGTGCACTTTGGGTACAGTGGTGTGTAATACTTTTTGCCATGCCTTTGCAGTTTATATTACAAGACTGAATATGTAGGCTAATTTAATGCGAATTGTTTAAAGGTTTTAATATGATATGAATATTGTTTAATCTTATAACTATTGTAGCATATATGTGAAACTGTGTGTCCCTATCTAAAGTTTATTTTTATGTGTGTTTTTGCATCTGTGTCAGAGTCTAAGCAGTCTTAGCGGAGATGCCCAATTTGCCCTCTCCCCAGACACTTCTGCCAACTCTTCATGGGGAATACTGAGACATAGTCCCTCTAGCATGTCCTGGGACTTCTAGGGGCCTCCTCCTGGCGGGATGTGCCTTCTCCTGGCGGGATGTTCAGGGAGGCGTCCAGGGAGGCGTCCAGGGAGGCGTCCAGGGAGGCGTCTGAAACAGAGCCAACTCTATCTGTTTTTTTTTTTTCAACACCCATGTCATGGGACTGCAGGTGAAAATGAACCTGTATGTGATCATGCCAATGAATATGCCCCATTTTAAATAACAAAAACAAAAAACAAAACAAAGAAAATAACAAATTTATACACATGTATTTGTCTTACTAAACCCTGGATCATATTACAAAAGAAAAATGCAGCCAAAACATAATACACTCACTGGCCATTAGGTATAGCTTGTACCCAATAAGGTGTCCAGATCTGTATTCTTCAGCTGCTGTGTCTTGGAAAATTAGCCCCTCTTACCACCACCAAACACAACCACATTCATTTATAGGCAATGTGGGTTAAGTGTCTTGCCCATGGACACAACCAAGGATTCGAAACCAGCAAGCCTCTGGTTGCAGGGCGAACGCTTGCAGTCTGCACCACTGCTGCCCCCATAATGCATAAATAGGGGGACAAAATATCACTTTAAAAGATTAAAAATTGAAACTTTTCAAATTGGCTTTTCTTTCTCTGACTCTTTCTAAACCTAAATATGAAAGTTATCCTTTGTTGCTAACATGTGCCATCTATACAGGCCGATACCGATATCAGTCAACCTTGTGAATATTGGCCAACACCGATCTTGAGACTATCAAATAGTGCGTTCTGCATTCCACATGTCTTTCGGCCTGTTGTTATCATACACATTAACAAGGCATTTTCACCCACAGATCTGCCATTCGCTGAAGATTTTTTTTCCCTCTATACCATTGTGATAGCTGTCATAGATTTGTATGAAAATTCCACTTTCTGAAAAACTCAAATCAACCATTCCAGTAATAAGCAGGCCAGGTGTATAGCCCCTATCTCTTGTTCTATATAATAGTAGGCTATTGAATCATATTTCTAACTGGTATTGTATACATGTTAATGTCATTTTTTCATTTGCTTCCATTTTAACTTCAAATCCAATTTACCTGCAACAAGAAATAACCCAGACAAATGTTGTATGAAGTATAATAACATTCATATTCAGATGCAAATGTGTAGGTATAAGACATGTTTTCATCTCATCTTCTCAAATGGTCTTCTGTAGAGCTGTGGATTCGGCCCCCAGGCAGTGGCCCTTCATTGAGAGAAGCATGTCTGGCCCCGGGGCCCCAGCACAGACAAGGACCTCATTTAAACTGTTTCCTTACTGCATTTTGCCTGTGGTGGGTTCCACTCCATACAATCCATCTGCAACAGCCTTTCAAAACAACAGCTGATTATTATAATGGTGATAAATTCAACCAGTTTTTCCATAATCTCCTGTCAGCATCTCACTCTCGTTCATTACCACCGCAGCAGCAGGACCATCTCACTCACCTCATCACCTCCTCAGAAGCAGAAGGAATAATCTCATTCTCCTCTGTCACCACCTCAGCAGTAGAACCATCTCACTCTTCTCCATCACCACCTCATCAGCAGAACCATCTCACTCTCTTCCATCACCACCCCAGGAGTAGAAGGAATAATCTCACTGTTTTCCATCAACACCTCAGTAGTAGAACCATTTCACTCTCTTCCATCACCACATCAGCAACAGAACCATCTCTCTTTCCTCATCACCTCCTCAGAAGCAGAAGCATCTCACTCTCTTCCATCACCACCTCAGCAACAGAACCATCTAACAATAACCACCTCACACAAACACAATAGTTCAGTTCCTTCTTACCTGTTGCAGGGGCATTCATTTGTGTGACACACCCCCTTCTCCGCGTGTGCAGCTGCCTCGTGCCTCCACTCTGGTGAGATTAGCCGTTTGTTAAATTAAGATAAAAGCTAGTTGCTAAAAATACTACGTTAATATGCGAATTAATGGTTTTAGCAGGTGATAAAGAAACTTTAAAAGTGATGATAATCAAGTTATTTGTGCTTTTGCTGCTGTTTATTCATTTGATTTTTAGTGCTGCATTTATTTAGTTTTATTTAATGTTGAAATTAGAACATATAAACACTGTCAAATATATAATATATTTTATACACAATATGACTGTGTTTACAAAATAAAATAACTCAGTGTCACGGCATATGGGAAAATCCAGTGGGGAAAAAAACAGAACCAAAATGCAGACTGAGAATATACTTTAATAATCAAAGGAAACAGTAACAGTAATGGCAAAGTATAAATACAGCAATGACATAGTAAATTAGACAGTTTCTTATTGTTTTGGTTGGAATCAATGGAGGCAAACTGTGACATATTTTCTATTTGTTGTATTGTATTAATTGCAGTTTACTCAGATGAGATGAGCAGATTGGGCTGGCGAACCTGTCTAATCTGTGCTAATGTTTCTAATGATTTACTTTCAAATCCAATGTAGTGTACAGTCAAGGCCAAAACTATATATATAAAAAAATATCATTTGCTAAACATGTCCTAATGGACCTAATATAGCTTTGTTGATGTGTAAGTTGATCATATTGTATGTTGTCCGGGGTTTATCCTGTAGGTGATTAGCCCCGCCTCCTTCTCACTGACATCACTCTCGATGGAGGAGATGATGTGGGCTCTAGCACCGGCTCCACTCACAGTCACCGAGGGAGGACAGGACCAAGCGGAGAGCACGGTTCAGTCTGCAGCCCAAACATGGAGCAAGAAAACCCACAACAGAACCGGAACAAGAGGAAGCGCAGGAGGAGGAACCAAGCCAGAGGTTAGTAGCACTTTTTCTTTAGGGAGATAATTAATTTGAAAAACCTGTACATTTTTTCCAAAACAATTCACACACACATACAGCAAAACATTTGATCAATTGCAAAACTTCTTAAAAAAATCTTAATTAACCACTTGAAAGTAAATATTTCTGTCTGAACAAATAGTTTTTGCATGGTCTCAAAGTGATTTACTGCTGAGTCAATTGTTCAATCACCAATCAATAATACAAGATATTTGTAGGGTTGGGCAATATGTCACTAAAAATTTAATCGTGATACGAAGTTATGAAAAGCGGCTTAATCTAGGAAGATCGTTAAATAGTGAATCGAGTTATTCTCTGCTCTTCATTGTCATTTTTATTGTAACAATGCCAGTTAATAAAAAATAAGAAATAGTATTATGGTGTACACTGAATTTGTAGTTAAAAAGGTTTTCTGAAGACACTGATGCCAGTAGTCTTCTGTGTAAGAAAAAAAAAGTCACCTGAAATCCTAATAAAATTGTGATTATATTTTTACCATATCACCCACCCCTAATACAAGGCTATGTAAAGCTCCCTATATAGTGGAAAGTGACTCCAATCACTCTGAATTTAACCCAGTTTGTGCACTGATGCATGCTACAGGGTAGTAACTTTTTGACATACATGGTAGGGCTTCACAATTAATCGAAATTGAATAGAAATTGCACATTTAATGGCCACAATTAGCAAAATGCAAGGGCTGCAATTTTTGGGGCAATATAATAAATATACAAAACCCTGCCTACCTTGTCTTTAAACTCTACAAACAGGCATGTGATTTATGTGTGAGTTTATCAGTTAATATTTTATTCTTCTTTCAGATTTAAAAAGTGCTGTGAACTGAATCACAAATTGCAAATCTAATCACAATCAATAGATATTTTGTAAAAATTGTGCAGCTGTATTTTTTTTACATGTTTTTCTAATATTTTGCAGCCAGCCTTCACCAGTAGTACATTATAGAACATTATCACAAATTGAATCATCTCCTTTCAAACGTCTGATATCATTTACATGCATATTTAAAGAAGGCCAGACAGTCAAAGGTACTGGAATTGGCACAACAATGGTCACTGTACTGCACCCTCTTCGATTTTGTGACACACTGACAGAATGTATTTAGATAAAGTGGAGAGAGCACTTGAAACATCAGAATAATCTGATAAATTGATGTGGATTAAACAATGGAACAATAATCCTAAAAGCACTCAGTAATTATCATGCAGAGCTCTGTAGTACATGGGAGATGTGGCGGAATGACTGTGGTTTACTCAAGTTTGATGTTCCAAATCTTAAGAGGCTTTAGTGGAGATTGTTTGGTCAAAGCAGATAAAAGAAAGTTCTAAGCGTAATCCTCACACTTTTAGATTCTGTAAGATTTTCATCAACCATTTGTAGCTCCTTCTAATGAGTCAAAAGCATGGTTATTAAGAGCACTTTTTTATGTTACTATCTACTTTTATAAAAATGTGTCTTTTAGCTACATCATAAGTAGTATTAACTAAGACAAATCAAGGAAGTGGTTGATATAAATGGCGCTTCATCCAGTCCCCTGTAATTGTTTTCAACAGGAAACTTCCCAGGTTGATTACTCCTAGTAATAAAAGAACAAGGTGAACAAGGACTGAGCTGTTAACTAGGACTACACCAAAGCTAAGTTCTGCACAAAGTTTGTCGTCAACCAGACTTAAGCAGTGGTTAGTTAGGTCTAACATGACATCTGAACTAAAATGTAACAATAAGAAAAAGAGAGACTTGTTGACCAGTGGTACTGGTAGATTCTTACCATTGTCTCCATGACGTGACTGATGATTGTTGTTGACATGACAAATGGCTGTTGATGCAAGTGTAATTCCATTTGTATAAATCCCTTCTGTTTGAGTCATTAACTACTATTGTCCCAGTGTAAGTGCTGGATCAGGACCAGGATTAGGACTGGCCCCGCATCTGTTCTCCTTCTACACACCCCTCTCCACGTGATTGACTATGCTCATTACACTGATGGAGGCGTTCACTACAGTGGACTTTACATAGCATTACATTCAGCAGTGAATCTGTGGGTCAGGTACTACCGGTGGTATGCCGGCTCCTTCTAGTGCAGGGGTGGGCAATTATTTATTGTTGATGGTCACATTGGGACCGGGGACTGTTGTAAAGTGCCAAAAACCTGCTGAGATGCACTACTCAATAAAAACCGCTATGCAAATCATTTCAGAATCCACTATACAACACACTGTCAGATAAGGGCTTACTTTTTGTGGTAGAGCAATGTAGATGATATTCATAATAATCATTTATGTAGCGCCTTTCAAGACACCCAAAGCACTTTACAAAGAATACACATGCACACAAACAAGAATACACATGCACACGCACAAGTTCAGGTTAGTTAGTGAGTGGGAGGGAAGACCATTTTGAACAAAAATGTTTGCAGGGGTGATTTGAACTGTCCAATGGTTTCAGCTGATTGTATGTGTGGAGGGAGTGAGTTCCAGAGCATTGGAGCCTGGACACAGAAGGCTCTGTCTCCCATAGGCTGCAATCTGGAGTAAGGACTGGTGAGCTGAGTGGTGGAGGAGGAGCGGAGAGTATGTGAGGGTGTGTAGAAGTGAAGGAGGTCAGGGAGTTAAGGGACTTGTAGGTGAGGAGAAGAATCTTGTACTGGATGCGAAATTTAACAGGAAGCCAGTGTAGATGGATGAGTATGGGTGATGAATGATGTGATCTGTCCAGAAGCTTGAGAGGGATCCATTACAGTAGTCCAGTTGTGAGGTTATGAATGCATGAATGAGTGTTTCTGCAACTGAGCCTGAGAGTGACTGACGGAGGCGGGAGATGTTGCATAGGTGAAAGAATGCGGATTTGGTGACAGATTGAATGTGTTTGTCAAAGGAGAGGGTTGAATCCATAATTTTTCACAAATGTTGAACTGGTTCGGCCCCATCTGTGATTGAGTTTGAGACCCCTAGTTTATGGTAACACAAATTTATAAAATTACAATACAAAATTATGTATCCTTTTTTCCCTCCCTAACTGAACTTATCTTACGTGCTCAAACTTTTACTTGAGTAATATTTTAAAGTCACAGCACTCTCAAAATGTTGGGCCTTAATTAATTAAGTGTTTTTTTTTTTTACTCTTTATTTGTTTATTATATGAAAATACATAATATGTTTTGTCTGTGTGGTTACAACAACTTAAAAATTACATCTGACATTACATTTAATATTACTCAGAACTCCTGAGTACTGCACGAGTACTTTTTACTTGTCTAAACTACCCATGGCCGACTCTGGGATTATGGGAGATAACTATTAAAGCTGCTGGTTTAATACTCATTTTAGTCTTATTTTAGTTCTGCTCTTGGGTGAACCATTGATTAGTTCTGTGTTGGGATTGGTTTAGTTCTGGCATTTTAACAATGTATGTTCTTGTTCACCTATGTCCTGGACTAAGTTCTGGTTTAATTCTGCCTTTGCTGTGGCATTTTAGACATTATGAATGGAGACTGAGGTCAACTCCCGTAGACATAAAATCAGAGCCACAGAGTTGTGCAAAGGGTTCAGGAGGTTTATGAGTATTGCAGTCTAGGCTTGAATCTAAATGAGAAACTGATGGGCTTTGTGTAGTTCTAAAAGCTGAACAATTCACACAACCAATAACAGTACCAACATATATTTGACACGTTATTATCATTTTGTATAAAAGTCACAACTAAATCAAGACATCACCTGTACCACCGTTTGAGAACCACTGTATCTTTCATAAAGCAGGATACAGGGATCACACTAATTCACTAAGTCAAAACTACTCAAATTTCAGGATCTAGTCAATTTTCAAACTGCACACATTATATTTTAAAACGTACCAACCAAAAACGTTGGTCACTAGTTTAAGCACTATGTTAAGTCTATAATCTGAGAGCAAATAAACATTAACCAGCTCAAAATCAGAAACCAAAAAAGAACTGATAAACTGTATGTGAAATAGTGGAACAGTAACACTTCTATCCACTCCTTTTTGAGCATATTTATACAAAATGATGTATCCTTTTGTTTCTGTTCTTTGATGTATTTTTTTACCCCTCACTAATTTGCAGAAATTAGCTTACATGCTCAAAATAAACAGTCAAACAATGTATTATATATGTGTAAAAATGAAATACTGAACAGAAGTTGATATTTGCCCTTGAGGGATGTGTGTTTGAAACATCCATTAGCCTCAGTTAACAGCATTCTCCACAGCTGTCAGAGCCACTCCCAGAGATACACACATGATTTCATTAGTCCAATAACTTACTCTTAACCCTGTACCAATGGACTCTGCCTCTATCTAAACTTCTACATTATCATTATCACAACATTAGGGACTTAAAGAGAACATTTAATAGTAGCTTGGACACATTTTTGCCAGAATTGTCCATTAGTGTTTAGTTCTGTGTTGGATTTAACTAATCAAATGGGTATGAGACTTCTGTAGTTGGTCAGGCCTAGGTTCAGCAACATTATGTACTCAAAGAATGAGGTCAGCTGACTACCTGAATATACTGAATGACCAGGTTATTATATTGGCAAAACGAATCACGCGCCCGTGTCTGCATCCGCAGATCCTAGGTGTGAAGGCGATAACTCAAAAACTAATTGCAATTAGGCTCAAACCTCGGGTACGACAGTGTAGGCCTGGTTCCATCAATGGATTTTTTTCTTTCCTGATGGCACAGGCACACTCATGAGTGGTTCAGGCAGCATGAGACATCATTTTCACACATGAACTGACCACCACCAGACCAAATACTACACATAAGAAACAATTAGTGGTTAGCAGAAATCTTAGTTGCAGCAGTGGTCAGTGATCGAAAAAGTTAAACCCTGATTCTGACACCTTTCCATCAGAACCAGCAATAACTTCTTCAGTGGTTTGAACAATAGCTCATTTGTTTAATTGGACCACACAGACTAGCCTTCACTGTTACTTCCTTGGACACTTTTGATAGATACTGACCACTGCTGACTGGAAACACAGGATAGGGTGTTTCCAGTCAATACAATACTCCGATTACCAATAATTTTTCCTATTTACAAGTCAGATTGAGGTCATAGCTTCAATCTTTACATACAAATACACCATTAAAAGAATAGATCTATTGACCCCAAGTATTTTATAAACCAAAAACTGATCACTACTTCTTTTTGTCTCTGAGCTGTGGACACCATATCTGTCCAAAGGCCCATTATTTTAAAGCTTCCAGTGGCTGATTTTAATCTTTCATAAACAGTAGATATTAAAAGTAATTGCTCTGGCAGTTTATAAAGGCATCTTTTATGGACAAACATTTTCACACACATATTAAATTAAACAATAAAGGCTTTTTCCATATTACAGATTTAAGATAATGGCTAGGACTAGAGTTTGTAGGCCAAAGGTGACAGTCAGAGTGGTGCACATGCCACTAGCGGTGGCTACTAGCAGTATTGGAGTTATGATGTGGACCAGTGCTTAGGTCTTCTTTCAGATTTGGTTTGGTTCTGGTCCCAGACATTGTGTTGTTTGTGAAGAATATTTTTGCCAAATTTTGTAAATTTCCCTAAAACTAAATTTTTCTTTCAGTTAATTGGCATCATATTGGTCATCGGGCAAAGTATGTGCAAGTTAGAGGCTGTCAAAAATACCTGACAATTCAATTTAGTTTATCGTCTTCATAATATGTACCCTAACCCTAACATTTAACAGTTGAAAAAGATCCAGCAAAACTTTTTAAATTATTGCATTCACAATTTTGGCCAGTAATTAATTAATTACTTAATTCATATTCATCGTAGAAGTAACAAAATAAAAAATTATGATATGTACCTGGCCGCGGCGGTGGTGCAGTGGGTAGATGCTCGCCCTTCAACCGGAGGGTCGGTGGTTCGAGTCCCCGCCCGTGCACACGCTGTCAGGCCCTCCCATGGACCCACCAGGTACCATAAAGGGCTGGT
>JAVQKC010080635.1:0-18463 GCA_036025475.1 Philypnodon macrostomus | reverse complement strand
CCAGGATTAAACCAGGATTAAACCAGGTCTAAACCAGGATTAAACCAGGATTAAACCAGGTCTGAACCAGGTCTAAACCAGATCTAAACCAGGTCTAAACCAGATCTAAACCAGGTCTAAACCAGGATTAAACCAGATCTAAACCAGGTCTAAACCAGGTCTAAACCAGGATTAAACCAGATCTAAACCAGGTCTAAACCAGGTCTAAACCAGAATTAAACCAGGTCTAAACCAGGATTAAACCAGATCTAAACCAGGTCTAAACCAGGTCTAAACCAGGATTAAACCAGGTCTAAACCAGGATTAAACCAGATCTAAACCAGGTCTAAACCAGGATTAAACCAGAATTAAACCAGGTCTAAACCAGGTCTAAACCAGGATTAAACCATGATTAAACCAGGTCTAAACCAGGATTAAACCAGGATTAAACCAGGTCTAAACCAGGTCTTAACCAGGTCTAAACCAGGTCTAAACCAGGATTAAACCAGGTCTAAACCAGATCTAAACCAGGTCTAAACCAGAATTAAACCAGGTCTAAACAAGGATTACACCAGGTCTAAACCAGGTCTTAACCAGGATTAAACCAGATCTAAACCAGGTCTAAACCAGGACCAAACCGGGACTGAACCAGGTCTACATGTAGTTTGAAATCAAAACTAAACTAATATGATTCAATGTTTTATTTGGTCATTTGATTTTCGTTGGCAGTGTAAATTTGTGAATATTTCGTTTTTTTGCCCTAAATTGCCGTACACGTAGCTTTGTACTATATTATGCAGCCCTAGTGTGAAGTTCATTGTTGTAGTTGCATTTAATGTTTCTTTAAAATGACCTGAAAATGTCCACATTGCAAATCAATAGACCGACTAACTAGTACTATTTCAGTGTCCTTCTCTTTTTCTACCTGCCTTGTGTGTAGTGTAATTAATTGCTGTTAATTGTGAATGGCCGCTGGGCACGATGTCATTTTCCAGCAGACGGAGGTGGTGAGGGGGGCGAGGGGGTTGAGGGGCCACTGTTTGATTTGTTTTTGTTCTGGCGGTGGGTATCTTTTCAGCTCCGGGGCAAGACGAGCCCTGCAGCTCTCTGTCAGGGGCCGGCCGCTCCAGTGGGCCACTCATGACACAAACACTAAAGACCTCCTGTACCAAAAAGCTGACACCCCTCACCACACACACACACACACACACACACACACACACACAACTCTTGGATTTTCCTCAGTAAACACATGTATATATGCATGAGAAACCTAAAAAGGTGTTGAGAAGGCCACAGGCAAGAGGTAGTAACTGTCATTTCATCCAAGAACCAATGTATGTACAGTGGCAATAAATGAGAAAAAGGAGGTTTAGGGTCAGGTGGGCTGTTATTGCAAGTGTTTCATTCAGTGCCTGGCAAAGTGCATTGAACTAAAACAGGGCTGTGCATTCCATCACAAATATGTAATAACTGCAATATCGGCAATTGAATTGATCGATCTAAAAAATATTTGTACTCCACAAAATTGTCCAGTTGAATAAAAGAAGGTGATAGTTCTTCAGAAATGTGTATTGATTTAGGTTGGCTTTGGATAGTGGTAGCAGTGAACTCTTGCTGTGTGTCAAGTGTGCATCTGTTTCAACATGGCGCAGTCATATGAGGTGAAGTGGCAGACACAGACTGGCATAGGCAAGTTCGAGCAGTATCTCGCATGCGCGTCATAATCACAAATACAACTTAACCGCATCAATTTGTAAACTTCGCCAATAACACAGATAGAATAAAACAGAAACAGCATTTCCAGTCCGTCCATATGTCTTTGAGATTGACAATAAAAAATCTTGCATCAATTGTAGTATCTAAATCCACACTGACATAATATCAAATGTAGAAACGCAGCCACAGTTCACTCATTGAGAAAAAGATAACACACCCCACTAAAGTCTGAGCTATTAGCACGTCATTCACTGAGGCTGATGAAGCGTGCCATATCAGAACAGCTCCCACTGGTATGAGCTCCTTTTTATGCTCGCTACAAGTTGCCCCACATCAAATGCTTCAGTGAGCTGCCTAATATCTCTTTCACTGGTGCATACAGTACAGTCCATTCACTTTTATTCTGTCTAGAGTTTCAGAATGTATTTGCTGGTAATTATATTTACTCAAGGATATGAAGAGATGTCTTACATTATAACTAGTGACAATCTGCCAACCTGGAAATGGTGTTGTTTTGTATGACTTTCTTTGGCAAACACACGGGGAAGTATGCTTTGCCCGTATGCTGTAAAGGTATCTACGTCAACTCTATATATATTATATTGTACTATAGGCAGTTACTGTATATAAAATAAATCATAATCAAATTGACTCCATTAAATCTAAAGGCTAGTAAAAATGTATAGGATTATTTGTATGCTTCTAATGATAGATGACAGATTTATCATAATTCGACACAAGAAAGTGCATTGTTTGTATATTATTTTCTCTCTGTATCTCCCTACGCTACACTTCTTTTATTTCCCTGGCTGTCTCCATCGCTCTTGCTCTGATTTGTCTTCCATCAGCCTCTCTCCAGTAGCTGCTCACGGTGGCAGTGGTTGAGGCTGTCCCATTACTTATGCATAGGTATCATAGGTATTCATGTGTGTGCACCGGATAGGGCGCTTCCCGAGCAAGGGCCGGGCCCCCGACATGACAAACAGGGTGTCAGCACGGCTCCGCGGCACCCATTAATATGCCCGCGGCCCGACAAGGGATGCTCACCTACGGCACACTTAATATTCCTGTATATTAAACCACCATAAATCAGAGGGTATAAGCGCTGAGGTCAGAGCAGTGCAGTTGTGTGTGTGTGTGGGCTTGTTTGTTTCACGGGGCGGGGATAAGGGGCTGATGTGGTGATACTTTTAGGGAAGAGTTTTTTGGTTTGGGTCAGTTTGTAAATTCATGGATCTGTGCATGCACTATGGAGGCGCTCGTAGAGGCAGAGGTTAGCCCGGGGAATTCAGAGTGGAAGACACCAGCACTTTTAGCCTTTCAGCCCTTTCATTCTGGCACTAGCCTCGAAGCCTCACTGCACAAGCCCCAAAGATCCTTTTCACACTGCTGCTGCCATTGGAAAGAGCACAGCAATACCAATATTTCAATTACCAGTTTGGCCGTTATCGATTCTGATTCCATTCTGATTTTATGTGCTGGTATAGACTAGGAAACAAAGAAACCATCAGAGAAATAACAGCTTTAAAATGTAATTACTAATCCATAAATAGGAACAAACTGTAGTAAAAAATAATAAAGTGAGACTTTTTGAATTAGCTTTTCTTTTTTTATGTTTTTATAATTTAAATTAAAAAAAAACATAACTCTATAAGTCTTCCTACCTCACTTACCTCAGGCCCCCTCTCTCTCTCTCTCTCTCTCTGTCTCTCTCTCGCTACATGTTAATCTGTTACATGCAAATCACCTTGTGTTTAATTAAAGACAAAGAGACTCTTGGACCCCCACCCCCCACCTCTTTTCCCAGTCCTGATATTTATGATGTGTTGTAGGTCCCTTGGTCCGGAGCAGCCAGTGTGCAGTCAGGGCCTAATTCAGTTTTCCCAAAAGGCCCAACTATTAGTTTCTCAGCTCATTAATTGTGCTGTTGTGCAGAAATCATGAATAGTTAAAGTCGGTCTACAATAATGTATAATAGATACATTTGTCAGTCCTCCAGATTGTATTTTCTTCTTTTAATGTAAAAAGTGTTAATGGTCACAGATACATATTATTTCTAGACCTTATAAATAGGAATGATGGGAAATCACAAGGTGTGACTTTATGCTTAGATGACACACATTGGCATCGCATGTGTCTGTTGTCAGTGTTTTGTGTCATGTTTTGTGTGTGTATCAGCAGTCAGTATACGAGCGTGTCCTCAAATCTCTCGGCTGCTGTTGCTCAGATCATTGACAGACACTTTTGTGACGGTGGTCATTAAAATCGCTCCCAAGGCGGCACAGAGAGCCACCCTGCGTACCCCCCCTCCCCAATTCAAATTCCCTTCTCATGTGCTTTTGCTTGTCAGTGCATCACAAGGTAGAATTGAACCAGGCTGCCTTGAATCTGACACATTATAATCCGACAAATACGGGTGCATTTATTCACAAATACAAAAAATGAATTCAACTAAATCTATTCTTAGTGTTGCATGTCTCCCAGACGTCTGTTATCTTGTTGCACGCTGGCAATTGGCTCGCCTCATCAGTGTAAGAGGTAATTAAATATGAATAATTAACATGGCCGCCCCCCAACTGGGAGAACGAGAGAGAGAGAGAGGCTTCCCCGTGGCACTAGTCCGCCAGATCACACGTGGCCCTTGTAGCAGTACCAATGCCTTTTCATTAGATATACCCACTGCAAGCATGCACTGTGATCCTGCTCATGGGCCAGAGGGGGGGTGGGGGGGGGGGGGGGCATTTGGGGACTCCTGTGGTGAAGGGCTATGTTTGATATATTTGGTTTAGTGTCCTCTCATTTTGTCAGCCACATATTATACGAGACATTTTTAAACCTAAAACGGTATACCTTTTCTTGACGGGTATAGTCAGCTGTAAATCCGGTTGAAATGAGTTTATTTGGTTAATAAATAACCAGTAGAGCTGCAGTATTTTGAAGTCAACAGGTAATAATGAGAGTAAACCTTTGCTCTGAATGCACTTATTACAAAGGACTTCCATAATGCTAATAATAATAATAATAATAATAATAATAATAATTTTACCTAATTGTATCTAATCTTTAGTTTCAGATACCTCATAGTAGCACGTAAAATACAGTATATTTTTGTTACATGTATTTAACATTGACTTTCTTATGTCTCTAATGTGATAGCTGTGCGGGCTGATCGCATGCGAGGTGGCCGGAACAAGTTTGGCCCGATGTACAAGCGTGACCGGGCCCTGAAACAGCAGAAGAAGGCTCTGATCCGGGCCAACGGGCTGAAGATCGAGGCCATGAGTCAGGTGATGCAAGCCGTCCCCACCGACCTCACCATCTCCTCGGCCATCCAGAACATCCACTCAGCCGCCTCCAAAGGCCTTCCCCTCAGCCACCACCCGGGCCACCATACAGGCCACCATCATCACCATCATCACCATCACCACGCCACCGCCCTGCCCCCTACAGACTACGACCGCAGCCCCTTTGTCACCTCCCCGGTCAGTATGGCCATGCCCCCTCACGCTGGCAGTCTTCAAGGTTACCAGGCGGCATATGGACACTTCCAAAGCACACGTACCATAAAGTCAGAGTATCCAGACCCGTACACCAGTTCACCAGAGTCCATTATGGGGTATGCTTATGTGGATGCCTACCAGTCAGGGTCTCCGCCCAGCTTCCCCCACCTCATTGTTGAGCTGCTCAAGTGTGAACCAGACGAGCCCCAGGTCCAGGCCAAGATCCTGGCCTACCTGCAGCAGGAGCAGGCCAGCCGCAGCAAGCACGAGAAACTCAACACCTTCGGCCTCATGTGCAAGATGGCTGACCAGACGCTCTTCTCCATCGTCGAGTGGGCACGGAGCAGCATCTTCTTCCGCGAGCTCAAGGTAAGGGTTTTCATCCTGTACAGCTGTTTCTATTTTAGAACAATTGTACATTTTTCTTATTATGTCACAATTAATTCAGCTGGAGAGTATGGTAAAAATTCAGAGGTAGAATCTGTCTTTCAAGTGTCAAAATGCAGATGTTTTGCTATGTTTTATGATTAATATCTCTACAATTGCTAGGCCTATCAACATAAAACAAAAAGTCCCTCCAGTCAGTGGGAATTAAATGCCTTAATTTTCTTTTTGATTTTTTTTTTTATTATTTATAACCCATTTATAAGATTTGTACAGTAATGCACTCAATCACTAGCAAAAATGATCAGGTTAAAAATAGTGTCTTGTTCCAGCCCTCCACCTGAGCTTTTGACATGATTTGAACACAACCTATTTAATTCACGCTGCAGGCTTGTCAACATATAATCATGCTTTTTGTTGGAATTCTATTTGGCTGTGTTGTCATCCATAATTGACAGCACTTTACACAGTTTGTGGACATCATCTGCTCAATCCTTTCTCTCCAACAGTCCTTTAATCTTTCTTCTCGTTCTCTGGCTCAACATTATGCAGAGTGCACCACTAGCTGCTGTTATGGGGCTGCAGGGTCTGGCTTGTCACATCTGTCTGTCCAAGTGCCTGATCAAAATTCAACGACTAGACATTTTTACGCCGTGTGATACATTTCTGCGATTGGTTGTGAAAACTTTGACTATAAGCTTCAGGCTCTTTCAAAACAGGCACCTCGTCCAGGCCTTTTATGTGAACTGAATACAGCCTCTTTAAACATTGTGTGGATACACACCGGCAGTTAAGGTGAAAATTACAACTAGACTTTGAGGTTTGGGGCCAGTTTGCTTTTACAGTTTGTAACCATTCACAAAGTTATAAAATAAGTTCAAAATGTCCTTATGGTGTTTATTTTATTATAGTTTTGACAACTTGTATCAAACCAAAATACTATTAATCCTTTTTTCATTTTACAACTTTGAAAACTCTATTTCAAATTTTGGCGACCAACTTTTGTGTCCTGACCCAGTGTTTGAGAATAGAAGCCCAAATACACTGCTAACACTATTTACTCTGCACTTATTTCCCACAGTCCATCTGACCAGCGGTGGGCATGCACCAAGGCCTCCCTTTGAAAACGTGATAATTCCCAACTATTACTCATCACCATGCCTATGGGAGAGATTCAGTGCTTGCTCGCTTCCAGCTTTATTTGTTATAAAAGAGATTTCATTTTTGGATTCACATAGAAGCTATCTGATTAGAAAGAGCGTGTTTTGGCCCAATCTTTTGTCTATTTCTTTAAAAAAAAACACTAAAGGATCAGATGCAGATTCAAGCCACACCACTTTTTAACATTTTATTTTGAATGAGAGGAACGTAATAATAAAAGCAGGACCAATTACATAAAAAAACACGAGAGTCCTTGAAATGCCCATGTTGACATTTAGCACGCATTGTTTGCAGCTAATGACATTTTGCAGATGCAGGCTTTAAAGTACTTTGAGATCATTGTGAAGGTGTGTCCACTGCAGTTTATAATTGTGTGTGGTTTGCCCGTTAACTAATGATCTTTTTTTCGCCGTAGTGTGAAGCCCCTCTTTCCCCACAGCCTCATTCTAAATTCAATTACCTCAGCCACTTGTGTTTTGTCACTCCCCTGATTTGCCGCTAAATGAAATGTCATTATGTTTGCCTAATGACGGCCCATATTACTGCAGCCTAATAGTAATTGAACTGGATGTCTGTTACAAAGGTAGAAAATGACCCAGGCTTAATGCTACAGTTAGTCACTCGACAATCAGCCTCTAAATAGTATACTCCCATGAGCCTGTTGCACTTATTGGCACTTAAGAGAGAATCATAATTAAACTTGGCTCTATTTCCAAAGGGTACTGGGCAAACTACAGCATAAAGGTAAAATAATCTGCTCTCAAAAAACATAACATTGTTGTGAGCAACTGTGGAATACATTTTGCATTTTATAATTTGTTGAATTGTATTCTTCTTCATTTAATTTTACTATATGTATTTCACATTTTAGAATTATCAGATGACTCCTGCACACTGTCTCACTCTGCCCTCAGGACACTATGCTCAATCCTGATTGGTTGAAGTTTTTTTGGGAAGTTTATAAAACATGGAGTAAATGGGGCTTTCCTCAAGCTTGAGTTCTCTCCGTCCTATACGTTAGCACATTTTATAATTAGAAAATGCTATATTTTTTTGTTTGGGAGCTGTATCGTTCTCTATATGAAACTCAATCAATCAAACTTTATTTGTATGGTGCTTTACAACATCTTAGCAATGATCAAAGTGCTTTATAGGAATAAAAGACACAAAGAAAATCAATAAAACCATAGATAAAATATTATTAAAAGCAAATTAAGTTAAAACACACAAAAACACAATAAATAAATACAGTTATTTCAACCTCAGGTGTTAAGATTCGACTTAAAAAGGTGAAAATCAGTGAAAAAGCTCAGATTCCCTTAAAGGCCCTCTTTTCACTATTGTCCACGCCCACTTTACTACTACAGCCAGTACTAACAGTGAAAAGTAGTTGCAAAGGGGGCGTTTCTTCACCTATAAACTGTAGGTAGAAATCTGAAAACAAATGTTTTTTAGCTCCTGTGAAGGTCAGCACCTCAGCATGCAGTATTACGCAAACATTAATGAAAGAATGAAACTAAATATATCTCTGGGTAAAGTTTTGACAATGAAACATTAAAATGAAGTATGAAAATTAAGAAAATTCCAACATATGAGAGCTCCTTTAAAGTTGTACCCTATCCACTTAAACATGTGGCTTACTAAGAACTACCAACAATCATTAGATACCACCAACACAATGCATTCCAGACATGAGCGTCTTAATTTATTTCCAAGTGACCAACAAACTTCCTGCATGCCCTGAAATGACCAATAAATGTTCGTTAACGTTGAGCTGGACATCAGAAACACAGGAAGTTTGTCAGAGGAGCGGAGGAAACTATAAATACACTTTCATCTCACACACATATCACCACATTAAGAAACAGACAGACTCACATAACATAAGCCTTCACACTATTATTAGCACAGTAAAGAACAAAAGAATTTATCTGGTTACAAGAGCCAAGCTGAGGAGGGGTGTGTGCCAAAAAATGTTTAAAGATTTAGTTTCCATAAGTTGGCCTCGGTCCTATATGCAATATTGAGAGCACCTTTTAAAAGCAGCCCCATTCTTTAGCAGTGATTCAGAATGTATCGGCCTTTATGGGAATGAGGCGTGACTATAGAGGGACAATAATTTTTAGCACCTTAGATCCCAGAAATTGAGTCAGGCTCTTCCCAGCAAGATGCCTAACATTAGATTAAGAAAGTCTGGTTTTGAAATCAGTCAAACTATGGCATGGCAATAGAAACTTTGGCAGCATTTAAGTCACAATGACATATGGCTGGTTTATGAAATGAGTTGAAGACAGGTGCATATGCCACATGCTATATGAGATGTGTGCTATTCATTTTTATGGTTGAAGTGTATTTTGTCTACAGTTAGTGTGTGGAGAATACATGATTATGTTGCGTGTGCTCAGCGACGGACATTGACATTTGTGAAAGCAAGCCCTGGTTTATGCCACCCTCCCCCAGCATGCCTCTGTCCTGCTCTGAACCCGTCTATGGGTCCAGTTGAAGTTCACAGTAAAGTTGCATAATACTGTATTTAGCTAATTTGTGGTTATTCCAATATTAGCAAACACAATATTTGTATTGCACAAAATGGAATGTATGAAAATGTTAGGGTTGACCATCTGATTGAATTTTAAAGACACTCTTAAATGATGTCATGAGCAACTAACATACAACTAACATTTATACCTGGTTTATTCCTTAGTCAAGTTATAGTGTAGAATATCGACTAAGCCATAAAGGCTAGTTTACCTGCATGTGTTCCTGTAATTACCTAAAGCAGAGTCATTTTAACATGTGTGCCTAAGCTACCTAGTCTTCCATTGTTCTAACTATGGGATGCTTGCCCAGCTCCTACTTTAAACACAATAGAAGGGAGAATGTAGAGAGGCGATTGGGACTATTGATGATTCACATGTTTATATCTCTTCTTCCTAAAGCCACAATTCCTCACCTCACTTCCTTTCTACACCCTTTCATTATAGAGGTGCGTGTCTGGTGTTGAGACAGACAGTGGCCTATAGTGCATACTGTCAACATACTACACATTAACAACACATAAATGCATAAAGATGTACTTGTTCCTATAGTAGACCTCATTTTTATTGTTGCTTCCTATGGGCACAAGTTGACATATCCATTTTAAGTGAACCGCCCAATTTAAAGCTGTCGCCTAAAATACGATGTAACTTTATACATATATTTAGTCCGTCCACCTGATGAAAGTGCGGCTGGGAGCAAAGTACCTTTGACATTTTGAAATGTAGGTCCACTGTTTACTTTAGTCATCCGGGGACACTTTTGGGAGGGATCCACTCAGGTTTTTGTGCCTCTCTGTCTTTCTTTTCTTTCCTTTTTTTTTGTCTTCCCAGTTTTGTCTGTCGGCATGTTGCAGGAATGGCAAAAGCAGAACAGAGAGCCATTAAGTTGAGGAGGAACTGTATTAGAAGTCCCGTACTCTGGGAAAGCTCCCAGCTGAGACGGGACAGCCATATTGGATAAACAGATGGTCAGGGAGAAGGAAAAGAACAAGTGAAGAGGTGAAACAAAGAGCGCAAGAGATGAGAGGAATGTGGAGAGACGGAAGATGGCGAGTGGATAGACAAAAAAGAGATACAGTATTTTAGCACAGCAACAAAGAGTTGATGAAAGTCCAGAGGAAGGGCAAAAGAGCAGGAAGTAGATGAGATCATTTTTGCCAAACATGGAACAAATTAAAAACATAAGAGATTTGCATATTGCACCCATACCTTTTACTACTACTGTGTTGTTAATATTTTTTTATTTGCAGATTTTCTTTTTCCTCAGTCACTTAAGCATTATTCATTTTGATGCTGGGCTGAATTTGCTTTAAGTATAAAATACAGAAATCTGGCAGTTGTCTTCTTCATTCTCATTTTTTAATATAATGATTGTATTAGCTATGTCAACTGTGGGTTCTCATATCCTGGACAGACTACTGAATTTTATCAGGCACTGTTTAGGCCTACTTAAACAATAAATTCATTTACTTTGGTAAAATGCATTTCCTTTTCTACACACTCCAGGCTCTTCTGTTCAGCTACTGGTATTCCTTCAAATCACAATGACCCATTGCTATGACCCATCCTGGACCAGATTAATTTTCAAGGTGCACCCATGTGTATGAGTAGGACCGGGGAGGGTGGGGGATGTGTGGGTTTAGTGTTGAACCCCTGCCCCGTGTTGACCGCCTTGTGCACCTTCGCTTCACACCCCATGACTGAGGGGAAATTAATAAGGCGTTTTAGGCGTGAACTGTGAACCCCGGGAAGTGCTTAACATCTATACGCTCTCACACCTTCAGCAATGTCTTGTCATAGAGGTCAACATCCCACCCCCTCTACAAACTACGATAACACGTGCTCTGCCCCGACCCACCAACTGACACCCCAATCTTGACGAACAGCGAGCATGATGGGACTTGCGGTTGCATGCAGTTGGCAGAGACTATGTCCCTGGTTCGCCAATGCATTTGAATTATTCGGTCGTAGCTACTGCCGCAAATTGTCCCCTGACTATGACGCCCATGGCTGTCTCAATAGGCTCACATTACATTATGAAGGATAGAAAGAATGAGTTTGAGATGGGGCACAGATTAACTTAAATAACTTAAATAATCATGACAAATTCAAACATCAAATATATGTTCACTGGCCACTTTAATAGGTAGACCATGTACCCAATAAAGTGGCACCTGGTGTGGTCTTCTACTGCTCTAGTTAACCTGATTATTATTTTGCCATCCTGTGCATCAAGCAGACCTTGATTTACCTGTCTCTGAACTCTGGCATGAACAAGGCATTGTCACCCACATAACTGCCACTCACTGCAATCTTTGTCAAACCATTCTTTGTAAGCATGGTTGTATGTGGAAATTCAGAATTACGACGAACAATCCATCTCACAGCATTCACTTTTCTTCTCCATTCTGATCCTTGGTTTTTGTCTAAATCCACTGGCCTGATGCAATGTGATATACCGAGTAACTATTTTAGCAAACAAGCATGTAAACAGGTCTACCTAATAAACTGTCCAGGAACAATGACGTGTTATTGAAGGACAGTCCAAAAAGAGAGCAATAGGGGTTTATATGGGACGTTGAATGAGAGGGTGCAATAGAGGGCAATAGAAGGAGGAAGGAGAGGCAACACTACATGTGAAGGACAACAAGGGGTAAAAAAAAGGTGTTGTTGGGGTGTGTTGTGGAGGGGGGAACAGGTGTAAGGTTAATGGGCCTGGAGCGGATCCACCAGACGCTCCCGGGGCTTGATATATAGGCCCGGGGACTGGCGCGGGGCGTAGGCTTTCAAAGATATATTATTTCATTTGAGGAGCAGCGCCATTCTGGACAACAAAAAACTCAACCCCCTACACCCTCCAAGCCACCAGCACCCCCCACAGCTGAGCATTTGTCCAGTGATAGATGACACAACCCCCCCATAGCCCCCACTACCGACCCACTCATACACAAATACACAGGCACTATTGTCCACTAACTCTAATCTTGAAACTAAAGTGGTTACAACAGACATTCAAGTAAACATGCATTTGTAGTAACAATGTAATCAGACATTTAAAATATGAATACTCAAATTCAGCCATGTCTAACACATTTTTTCATTAATATATTAAAAAAGGCACTGAAAACACAAATTTCTTCTCTTTTTTTTACAACGTATAAAGCGATATCTAGGTAACATAAAGAGGTGGGTGGAGTAACAGTATACTCAAATATTGTTAGTTCAAAATAATATTGCTCAAATAGTTACCCAAGTAAATGAATAAATGTAACTTGATTTTATAATAATGGCTTACTGTCTATTGTTTAACATCTTGTTCCATACTGTCCACTGTCAGTCCTTCTTTGTAGCTGTGGGCAGGCGGCAGGTCTCATGGACAGTCGCCTGTGTGTTTTTAAGCTGCTATTTTGGTGGTAACAATATCTCTTTGATCAGCAGCACTGGGTCAGAGCCAAGGTTTTAGGGCAGTAAGATTTCAGGGTGTGTGGACGGTGGTGGTTCACAAAGGCCTCTTTTCATTCATAAATTATTAACAGTAGCACAAGGCATCAAGCTCTCTGTCCATAAATACTGAAAACGCCCCACTTGACATGGATTTTGGTATATTTTCAAAAGAATGTATCAGTGGTTGTTTCTAGTTTTCTGGGCAATAACGATGAAAATGAGAGGAGAAAAAATATAGATATTTAAACAAAGTAGTACTCAAGTCAAGAAGAACCTTAATTATGTGTATAATTAAGTGAAAAAGTGAGAATTGGTATAAAATAACCAATTTCCTTGTCAACATAAACAAAGTGAATGTCTAGTAGGATCCAGAAAGATTTGGCAGCATTCCATGACATTTCCCGAATTCCTCCATGAGCTCACCTGCCTGTTGTAGTCAAAGACAGGTTCTCAAGCTCTGTAGCAGTCCCTCAGGTTGAACCCCAGGGGAGTAAAGCCAGCTAAGAGGAAGAGCAGGAAACTTGTTAAAAGTGAAGATTTAAGGTTGTTCATCCCAAAGGAGCGAAGACCATAAGGAGACAACAGGGGTTAGGCTCAGAGTCTGCTCATCTACTTGTTGCTTTGATGAGGGATAAAAGCATGTCATGAAGTACAAGTTTACAGAGCTTCAGACAATGATAGACTCCACTGTCCTCAACATTTCCTTTGGTCCTGTACCACTTTCCCATGGAGCCAGGCATGTAAATATTACTGCTTAGCTATTGACACAGGGTCTAGACATGGTGAAGAGAATAGACAAAAATGACTTTTTTTTAATCTACACCCTGTTACTTTGTTCCACTTTGCCCCAAAGCACTGCTGATGAAGTATAGCAAAAAGGCAAAAATTGCTTCCACTTCTGTAGTTTTTGACTTAACACAGTCTGATTCACATTTATAAGCACTTTGGGGCGTTTGGTGCTAGAAGGAGCAGTGTGTTTAAGTCTTGTTTGAGGACGATCAGCGTAAAAGCCTTTTTTATTGGTAGGTCATGCTGCTTGTTAATGTGGAGATGCAGGTGAGGTTGCAATTCAGCAAGCCTCAGTGGCCTCTGAACATAGATGGCGCTTCATGAGTTGCCAGGAATCAAGCAGGTGAAAGGCAAGATTGAACAAGCAATGAAAAGTGTGCTTAGAGACTGTAGACAAAACAACTATGGTTATAAATCCCACTACACTTTAAATTTAAAGCCAACTTTCAGCTTTCAAGCATGAAATTGGTCTTACAGCTACAAACAGCACCACTTAAGACTATTGTTATCTACTGCCAGGCTGGAGCTGAGGAAGGCAACATGTAACAGAAAAGCAATAAATACACAGGCAGAAGTGCCAACGTTTTGCTTTTAAATAGCTCAGAGCTCTAGGGTTTCTCAGGGGTCAGAGGGGCTGAGGTGTGGCTGCTGCTGACTTACGCCGACCCACAACCTCTAAACTAAACTGAACACACACAACTATGCAAACCTGTCATCTCATTTATCTTCCACCTTTAGGCCTGCCTGCATCTGAGCTATGTTTAGAAAGCTTTTAAAACAATTGCTGTGAGGCCATCCAGTCAAATGTAAAAATACAAATAAAGCAGTTTGATGTTTTCACAATTCCACCTTAAATAAAAATTTCACTTTATGTATTTCACAAAAGTCTTTTAAAAAACCTATTACTGACATATCCGTTTAAGTAAGTCTTTTGCTTCTAATGTTCCAGTGTTGCGTGGCCTCAATTATCTACATATAATCCAGCATGCCTCCAGGTTGGTCCAGTGTCTCCTGCTTTCGTCACCAGCCTGTCAGCAGTTGTCCCGCTATGTCTATTTTTGATGCTTATTTATGGTCTGTCTATTCTGGCCGGGGAGCGGGGAAGGGCTGGAGGTACAGAAGACAATAGACAAGACAGCAGAGGAGCCTGGCTGGCAGCTTGCTCCTAGTTTTACACTTAAAGAGTTTTTTATATTCGAATGGTAAGGCGGGTGATTGAATTTGGACGACAAAAGTAACGCTAGACACTGTGGTTGTGTTGTGACGACCGGCAAGAAATTTCAATGGGGCTGCAGGCCAACCGGCAACTCATCCGAGAAAAAGGCTTCAGGCTGCTGCCGGCAAACTAGGACAAAGACACCTGTTCCCTATTCCTGCTCCAAGCACTTTCTCCATTTTAATCATTCTCATGAGCCCCTTGTTTCTTTTACACCACACTGGGACTTTTATGAATCTCACACGGTTACTTCTCCATTACCTTTCACTCTCTCAATGCCTTTCTCTATTTCTCTCAAATGTCCAAAACAGCAAACCTGGCACAAGCCCTGGCTAAACGATCCCATACATTTGAAATAAAGGCATGGCACTAATAATAGACATTACGATCTGCGTTCTTTCAGGCTTGGTTCCACTCACACAGGGATAAAAAGAGCAAGCTGAAACAATAACGAGCTATAAAATAAATATGCTGAAAAGAGACTTGCTAAGAAAAGTGTTGACAACTCTGTTAAAGCTCTAGACTTGAACCAGTGCTATTGAACAAGGCCCAAAAATGACATGGCTTTCAGGTGGCAAGCCGTGGTTTCACCTTCCCTGAGGCCAGCGTTTTATGCGCCACATGTTACACTGCACTTCTCATCATGAGCGGCACCAGGAGGCCTCGATCTGCCACAGCTGGGCCATAGAAAGATGTCTCTTTTTATACAGATGCATTTGAAGGCAGGGAGTGTGTCAGCAGAGGTCTGAACATGCACTGTATAGAGAGGGCCAGCTCCATCTGTTCTGCAGCACTGTGGTTTTGGTGCTTTGTATCCTTGTACTTGGACTGTTAACATATCATAGGAAAGAACATCATCCCACTGCATCAGTGCTAATGGAACTGTGTCTCCCCCAGCCTCTCAGACAGAAGGAATTACCCAGTCAGTCTGTGCATATTAAACCAGCTTTAGTCTCACACTATGTGTTTTGCTTTTCTCGATATGAGGAGAATGACAAATGTGGGTTTGATGTATATGTTTAAAATTTCACTGACCTTGACAATGTGTGATTGTGTTATTGTGGTTGTCGGATACTGTTAGCTCGGTAAGCTGCCAATTTCTGACAGTCGGCCTCAGGTTAGCTGTGGCTACAGAGGGAGCGTACCATCACCAGTGAGTGACTGTGATCTACATTTGATGTATTATTAGCTTCTCTTACAACCTCAGAGAGAAGAAAAAGATGTTGGAAATTGTTGGAAATTGTCATTGCCAAAAAAACTGCAGCAAAATCGACACCACAATCATGCACACTCACAGTCAACAACACAAACTCATAAATTGCGGCATTAGCTCAAATAATGATTGCTCTGCATGAAAATCCAATAGGCAAGGCTTAATGCCCAGGATCACCGACCAGATTAGGCTCTGGCTGGTGTGTTTGTGTTAACAGGTCAATAGCATTTCTATGATCTGTACCTACCAGCCTGGAACCTTTGTAGTGATATCAGGTAGTGGCACATTGTACAAGTGTTTTTCATTTTTAATTAGGGGTACAGAAATATTAGTGTAATTTCGGAATTGAAGTTTAATATTGTAAAGGCAGTTTTGTTAGTAAGGTAAACTGTTTTGTTTTTTATAGTGCAGGAAAACAAAAATGGGCTTCATGTATTCAGGTATGAATGTTGCCTTCAAGCCTGTGTGTGTCTTGTGTGTGTGTGTGTGTGCGTGCGTGTGTGCGTGTGTGTGTGTGAAGATGAAGGAAGAGTTACTTTTGGGAGATGCTCTTCCCTGGGCTGCATGTGTATTAGTGGTCTAATGTTCATGTGAATAATTGATTAGGGTCTTTCTGTGTTTTTGATAATTAGTTGATAGCTTGTAAGCTCTAAGCCCTGAGATTTCATGTGTGTGTATAACAGTGGAAAGGTTTTCTACTTGTAAAGTCTCTGGAAAACAAGAGGGGGAAGTCTCGTTAGCATGCATTTGTTAGCCAAGGATTAACTGCTATCTGAAATAAGCTATAGGGCATATACTCTTGTTCAAGACCTGTTACTAAAAGTCGTTCTGAGGATGCAGGACAAAGCTCCATCTTGCAGAATTGTAACACGTTTACCTAGTTTATATGGTTTTTCTTAGCAGCAAAAGTTTTCTTGTTTTTGTTCTTCAAAAAACAAAAACAAGAAAACAAAAAGCTGAGACTTGTTTACTGCAGACCACAGAGGTGAGTTACAGCTGAAACTAGGGAACAATAGAGAGAGGGAGCTCCATGAGCACCAATAGGGATGCCCATTAGCATATTAATGGTAGGGCACAGCCCATCCAACAGGTGTTTACCACTCCCCCAAGTATCAGCCTTTAATCTCAGCTCACCCACCTTTCTAACCAGAACTGAAGAGGTCTGCAGGATTGGCAGATGAAAGCTTTTCAACAATCAAACCCTCGTCCAGATGCCCTTTTTCAACTTTCAGAAATACATTCACTAATGTTCCCCAATACCATGTGATGTGAAAGTTCAACCACCAGATGGCAGCAAAGTCCTTCTGAGAAGTCTTTCAACAGTCAAAGAAATGACTCAAATAAGAATCTATCGATTACCGTTAAATATAGAGCTCTGTGCGAAGTAAGCTCATGCAGTTTTCACAAAATGAAAACACTGAATGTTCCGGAGGACTAACGTCTGCTGCATCATTATTGAACTGGAGTTTGAGACGAGTCCCAAATATATTCAAACAATAAAACTGAGACAATTCCAAAGACTTGAGGGATTTGAACTGATCCAGTCACGTTTAAAACAAGAACCCAGACACGACTCACACCAGGGTCTGCTCAGACAGAGCCCTGGGGCTAGATCAACTAATGTGAGTGCCTTTGCAATGGTCTGATGGTCTGTGGTCTGTGGTCTCTGTCAGGTGGTCTGTGGTCTCTGTCAGGTGGTCTGTGGTCTCTGTCAGGTGGTCTGATGGTCCGTGGTCTGTGGTCCATGTTCTGTGGTCTCTGTCAGGTGGTCTGTGGTCTGTGGTCCGTGGTCCGTGGTCTGATGGTCTGTGGTCTCCTCAGTGTCATGGACAGCATTAGTTTATCAGTGCAGCCATGCACAGAATAATCTAACTTCCTGTGTAAATTGTAGCTGAGTTTCCGTAAAGACTTTAGTCTCATTCTCGACACAGGCACAGGCACAGGCACAGGCACAGGCACAGGCACAGGCACAGGCACAGGCACAGGCACAGGCACAGACACAGGCACAGGCACAGGCACAGGCACAGGCACAGACACAGGCACAGACCGCGCGATGGACCTCTCTGCTGTTTTGTTGATGTTTTTGTTTACTCCCGTCACCGTGGAGACAGCGGTACCTGGTTGTCACGGCGACAGAGACAAGGACCACCGGCCGAGACAGAACTGCACCGGAGCAGGGTACAGGGAGGTACCAGTGGGATTCGAACCATCAACCAAGGTCAGGCGTTTTGTTTACTGGGAGGTTTCTTCTGTTTGTAAATTCAATTTTAATGACAGGAGTATAAACATCTCCACTCACATGTATAGGGCCCCATCTCCACTCACATGTATAGGGCCCCATCTCCACTCACATGTATAGGGCCCCATCTACACTCACATGTATAAGGCCCCATCTCCACTCACATGTATAGGGCTCCATCTCCACTCACATGTATAGGGCCCCATCACCACTCACATGTATAGGGCGCCATCTCCACTCACATGTATAGAGCACCATCACCACTCACATGTATAGAGC
>JAVQKC010080619.1:0-19185 GCA_036025475.1 Philypnodon macrostomus | reverse complement strand
TTCTGTTGTTAATATGCACTGTCCTGGTATAAATAAATAAATAAATAAATAAATAAATAAATAAATAAATAAATAAATAAATAAATAAATAAATAAATAAATAAATAAATAAATAAGCAAATAAATAAATACATTAAAAAATGATGCTCGAGCAACCTGGGGACCCATCTCAGATCTTGAGCCAGGATCTTGTAGAGTTTAGCTGGAGGGTTAGCATGATATGCATATTTAGATTGATTTAGATTGATTAGCTTGAAGTGCTTTGAGTGATCAGAAGAGTGCTATCCAATGCCTTATTATTTTCTTTCAGTGCAGTCAAAGTTCCCCTGCTCTTGTACTGAGTTCTAGTGAGTATCCACTCTGATGTGTGTGGCCTGTGCAGTACATGTGCATTTGTCGGTATCTTTTGTGCATCAGCGCCTGTCATGTTTTGCAGAGCTAGGCTTTATACATGCACACAAGTATTGTACATGTAGCGACCTGCATAGCCCGTTACACAGACAGTGTATTTATGACAGAGTGTGGGTGAAAGAGCGACCTGTGTGGGGCCAGCGTCATCTTTGACATCTTTGAAGTGCCTGGATGTGACACTTTGACAGAAGTTCACTCTCACCCTCGGAGTGAACAATGCCAAAACTAACACTAGACATGATTTTGACCTGACACTACACTGTGGGCTCATACAGCCTTTACTGTACCTATTACCTTTTTTCATTTTCATTTTCTTCAGGCTCTCTGACAATTCAGGACATTTTTTCACCTGCATAGCAAAGGGAATATGCACCTGAAATATAATATTTCAGAGACTCAAATAGTTTATTGTTATAAGGTTTTTGTACAATCACATTCTTTCACACCAGAAAAAAATACAAGAAAATAAATAATAATATGATTACAAGATAATGATCATTTTAAAAGGCATTTAAAAGACTATACAGAAATATAATATGTACATTCACAGAACAGATCAATAATGACAGTTCTTCAAAAAGTAGAGTGTTAGTTAATTATTTTTTAGTTCCTCAAGCCGATATCCAAAAACACTGAATTAAACAAACAAATAAATTAATTAAACCTGTCAATTGGCTAATGACTTTAAACTATTAGTTTAGCCTTTGGTGATTGTCAAACCACTGTCCCCCTCTAGTGGTGAAAAGTTGCAAGTAACCTTCCCATGGCTTTGAAAATAACAGATGCCTTGCGCTGTATTTGGTTAATGATTAGGACATTCGGATATCAGTATCTAACTTAGTGAAAACATTCTTTATGAGAAAAATATATGTTTATGATCAGTTGCACATGTGAATTCATCATCTGTCTCTAATGTTTGACTGTGCTGCGGATAATGTAAGTGGCCCTTATTGTCTGAAACATGCAACACCATTCTGTGGCTGTAGTGGGAATCTATCCACTTTGACTATGCTTGAGTTTCTCAATCAATTACCGCTACTCTCTTTGAGCTGGATCAATAGCCATCACTGAGAAGAGAAGATAAAAGAGACGGGTGAGATCATCTCCCATAATCTCACATGGGAAAATAGAGACATTGCCTTGTTTTAGATTCTTTACTCCTCTTTTGCATACAATTTACCAAATTCAACCATTTTTACATGAGCATTTGATATTAGAAAGAGAATTACAGTTAAGGTTACACTTTATTGTCCCCGTAGGGAAATTTGACCTCTGCATTTGACCCTTCCCTCAATGCTGCTGGGGCAACCTGTCAGGAGCAGTCTGCAGCCGTAGTGGACCCATCTCCAGATCTTGAGCCAGGATGTACATACCACACAGTTTTGGTCCTACAGTTGGGGGCCCTAAGCCAGATAAGTTTGGTGGCCTTGCAAGCTTCACTAACAAAGAAAAAAGTCCCATTTACAAATTACATTAGCCTAAGATTCAAAGGCAGTAGTGACCCTAACTTTACACAATTATTAATCAAACAGAGTTGTTGAATCTGGCATATTATTAACAAACAATTGATACATGTATGGCCCCACTTAGATCATGGGGTCCTATGCAGCTGCAGTTAGTAGACAATCTGCTCCTCTGTTGAAATAAATGCTGCCTTTTCAAAAATAAATGGAAGATTACTTTATCTGAAGTGAATCTGAATCTGAATACTTGAAGCCATACATAGGACAGGTATAGATGTGGACAGGGTAGATGGGGGCGGGTGTAAACCGCTTAAGTCTTCATGTCATTGTGATAGCCTCTGAGGGCCACCGAGGATCCCTTAATGCTCTGCAGACCCTTTCATGTCCTTGGTATGGGGGAGATAGTGGGTGGGGAGGGGGGATGCTTGAAAAAAAAGAATCTAATATGTCTGTTGCTATGAAAAAATATGCACATACATTTAGCATTTAGATTCTCCGAGGGCTGAACAGAGGAGATGGGCACATGTCAGCATGCCTTATTGTGGCTGTGTTTATGTGTCATGCATATCTTTCTATTCATGCCAGTGTGAAAAGGCCACATGTAAATAGTTGCATCTTTATTTTTTCTTCCACCTCCAAGTCTCTGCCCCACAGTTACTGCACAAAAATTAATGATTTCCTGAACAGTGTTAGCTATGTGTACTATCTGGCCCCTAGAGCTGATAGACTAGCTTCAGAGTGACAGTCAGGGCTATTGGTTAAACTGATGGAGTGGTTGTCTCATTGACAGAGGTTAACTGGTTTGCCACCTTGCCTGCTTGGTGGAGTGACTGACTGGTTATTTTGAAGTTTGGACTGACTGCTGCTAGGGTGATTGTAAGAGGAGCAAATCACCGGTAGCTATAGGACTTGCCCGGATGCGGAGTGGCTAACGCAGTGAATGACAGACTGGCTGGATATCCCACTAAAGGATTATTATTATGGGAAGTGTAATTCACTCGATGATGCCATGAAACAATGTCACAAAAACAAAGTGTAAGAAGACTGTGTGTGTGTTATTGCCATCTCTCTGTCTAAAAAAGAATAGTGTTGTTCATTTGACAGCTATTGCTTCTTTATTCACAACTTAGCCAAACATATGGCATATCTGGCTTTGAACATGGGATGGTTGTTGATGCCCAGTGGACGGTTCTAAAAGAGTACAGAGAATATTTGAAATTTTATGTAAAAAAACAACAACTATAAAACTAAATTAAAATGTACTTTCTGTATCTGTATACAACTTCACTCTTGTCACATTTATGCATAAGTAATATGGGCAGGAAATGCAATATTTTACAGTGGTGGCCACAGGAGGGCACAGCAGGCTCATTCTATTACCGGTACTTTATAGAGAACTTTCCTCCTTTAGTGTTTAACTTTTGTTTCTATGTATTTCTATATTAAGGTAAAAGAAATATATAAAATAATAAAATACTAATATAATACAATACCATTTACCAGCAAAAATAAAAACAGGTTCACTTTTTAAAATTATTTTTATTTATTATTTTTATATAAGTAACAATGCTACAATATTATTTATTTTGTTTAAATTCATTTTATATAAGGGTGCATCATCAGAGCACTTGTCTATGTTTGTTTATTACAAAGAAATTAACAATTTCCAGACGTGCTCTTAGAGATCTGGAGACCATATCGGACGTGTTGTGATGTTAGGTGTGTCATATTAATTGTGTGGCAGCTTTTTGTGTTTAACATTTAGATACTTGGTTAAATCGAGCTCAAGTTTGTGCTCAATCTTTTTATTCAAACATTTTTCAGCTTGTGATGCAATTTTATGATGCAATGAGAGCACAGGCTGCCTCTGTTCAGCTAAAGCCACTTCCTCATGAAACTATACGATGTGTTGGTTTGCCTGGGGGTTGACAGTGGAACAAAATGAACAAACTGGCCATCACATGTAGGCTACATCATACGCTAAAATATGCAGAGACCAGGCTATGGCAACTCCTGTCGAAAAGGTCCAGGAAAGTTGCGCCCTGTAAATATGCAATGAGTATCTCTGGCTGCCACACTTTTTACTTATAACATTAGTCGTTTTTTTGCACCGTAAGCTGGACTTAATGTGCAGGTGTGGCCCGAACACCGAAAGCCTTTGCATACATACATTATTAGCCTGTTCCTATAAACCCTCAGAGTGGAGGTTTTTAGGCCTCATCTACGTAAGCAGGACTTTATTTTTAGATGTAAATAATTGAGTATCTATTAGAATATGCTTCAGTCATGCAGTGATAGAGGTGCATTAATATTTCACAGTATTAGTGAGACCTGGCTTTACAAGTCTTCTGTCTCTATCATTTAAAAGTCCATCTCTCCTGACAGGTCAACCTCACTTCCCCTTTAAAACATGCATATGAATGACTACGGTGACTGGGACATTAGGAAGATCGGCCTTTACATGTTCAGCCATTTGATTGTCCCGAACAACCAAATAGTTCAAACAGTGCATTATATTGAAGAATCTCATTGATTGACTTAAATCAGTCATAATTCAAAACATGATAAACCTAGTTGTTCATGTATGGTAAAAAGTAAATTAGTCAAATATATTATGAAATTATAAACTGGATCAAAGAAAGGTATAATGTATGCTGTGGACAAAAAGTCTTTGTGGCTAGAGCTCAGGCGACTACTCGTTACAAGGCCTGCAGAAGACAACCTCCAAACATAAAAGGAGCTAGATTAAATACCAATTAACCAAATAAGTAAAAATAACCCAACCTAATAAAGTGGCCAGTGAGTGCACATTAAAGACGCAGACACTAGAATGTATACACAGTAAATCTCATATTTTCATTTGTGTCTAAGGGAAGGAAGCAATCAGTTATTAAGGCACAACAAGTTAGTGAGTGTATGCCACCTTGTGTAACTTCCATGGCCTACATAGCAAACTTTTCACGTAACAATACATTTTACTGACAGGAAAGTGCAGAAAAGCAGCATTGTTTGTAATAAATGAAGAGAACCGTGTTTAAAATAACTATTAAATATTTGACGACACACATACGTCAGATGTCTTTGTTGTTTTGATGTGTCAGCCCATGGTTTGTGGGTTTGCACTTCCCCTTATTTGTGCTCACTGCATGTGTGTGATTACAAGTGCTACTCAATATGATGGGAGTTATTCAATGGGCCTGTGTGCTTTCTGTGAGTATGAGCGATGGCGGTGGCTGTCACCAGTGTGATGACAGTAAAACAGTAAAGCTCTGTATGTAACAGGCCTGCTGTCACGTTCTATGTTATTTCACTTCTCTCTAATAGGCTTTATTTCATTGTCAGCTGGCAGTCCACATCCACCTCCTCTGCCTCTTTCTATCCCTCTCTCTCTTCCCTCATTCCTAATTTTCTGTCTCTTGACACATTACAGGCTGCCTTTGGAGAACAGCAGAGGGCCAGAGACCCCCTGCCAGCCATAATAATGTGGTAAAACAAGCAGACAGATATGCAGTGTGTGTGTTCTGTGCACATTTGCTTAAGTTTGCGAGTTCACAGCCACACACGCATGCACGTCGACGTGCGAGTCCGTTCTTGTCTTGACGTCTTGCATATGTCTTCGTCTGGGTGGGTTTTTTTCGGTGTCCTGGAAGAAAACCTATCAAAGTCTTCCCCATTAAAAAGCCTTCTGTGGGACATTATTAGCCACAGTTACAAGGGCAATCTATCTGAGCTCCAACTAGCGGGGCAGGACAGGGGAGGAGGAGGGCCGTGGATGGGGCTGGAGGGGCGATTTCTGTCAGCTCAGAGAACATTAGCTGTCCCGGAGTGCTTGTAGCCGCAGCAGGTGTGCTGACCCACCAAGACCTAGCCACCCCCTATGTCTCTTCTCTACTCATACAGACACACACACATATGCATAAGGCTCATTTCTCATCTGAGGAGCCCAACGCACTGCATTACTGACAGAATAATTGAGTGCACATACAATGAAAACAACATATTATGCAGGAGGAGCTCTTATACTGCAGACAAACAAGTGAAAAGCAGCCAACAAAACAATATACATATATATGCCTTTTAATAAACACATAGAGCACAAATAGGATAACAAACTTGTTTTAAGGCATTTGAGTAAATTAGTGGATGTTTAATTGTCTAATTTCTAGTAATCGTAATTTCAGTGCCCAAAAAACAGCCTAAAAAAGACTTTTTTTGCAGTGCTGCACCAATTGCAGACACAAGCAGCTTCTCAAGGAAAAAGGTGCGTTGATGCAGTCTATAGTGCAGGCACAGAAGAGAGGCAGGCGGGCAGGAGGAGTTAGGAGGCGGTGGGTGGTTCGTGGGTCTGGGGTTGAGAGATGGATGTAAATGTGGAATAATGTAGCAGGAGTGAATTTGCATGGTCAAATGTCAAAAAAATGAAGCCTTCCCCTGAGCCTTGTCAGAAAAAATAACATAAGTGGCGTGCTCCAGCACTGGCATGCCATTAGCAGTTAGTTCTGCCTGTCATCAGTCACCGAGAAGAAGAAATGGCCGTCATTATCTCCAAAAAATGGACTGTGAAAGATGGATCCACCCCCTTCACTCCATGACAATGAGGCATGCGTGCGTTGAGAATTGTGTATGTGTATACAGGACTATATATACACACAAAGGCAGTTTCACCTGACTGTGTGATACATTTACATTCGATTTTATAATAGTTTCAACTGTATGTTGTAATGTACAGTGGAAAAAATAACCAGTAGTATAGGCCTACTCATACTGCACAAGTAGTAGCCTAGTAATAGGCTAATGATCGTCTGGATCTGCTTGTGAAAATGTTCTATTTAATGGAATAACTACTTAATAAAAAATGAAAAGAAAAAAGCCTACTGTAAAATAAAAAAAATAATTATTATCATTATCAACATTTTAAAATCTCTAAAGTGGGTAGACTAAAGTAATATTTGGACTGCGCTGAAAAATATGATATTACATTACAAATATTTGACTGAGCGTATATATATTTTATATTTCCTAGCTCCTAACCTGCCGTACGTCATGACTTAGGCGTGACGTAAGATTAATTTGCACCACCTGCGCTATGGAAGCAGGCCGAAGCCCAAGGTCAAAATTTCTCTCAAGAACATTTCTGATATTATTACTGCCTGTTCTATAAGGCTGTTTTTGTTCAAAAGTGGCAGCACAACTGAAATAATAATCAGTTGTTTTGGGCAAGTCCTCCAAAGGGCCGGTACACGGATCAATGGCCTACAGCAGTTCGTAATCATGGAACGATATTACTCACCATTAAACTAAAAGGATGTGGTAGAGATCGAGGAAGTTGCTGACGTTTATTTTGATATTATGAACATCTCCAAGGCCGTCAAATTTGGAAACGATCACGTCTGGATATGTCAGGACTGGTCAACTGTAACGTCGGCAGCGGGGCACAACGGCAGGACCTCTGGGTTGGGGTCAACGTGGTGAGTGCCAGTACTTTTTTATTCTTTTTTGATGCTGGTTGTGCAAACGTGCCGTGGTTGATTGTTTTCTGGTGGGGTTGATGAGCATGTTATCTCGGTCATTGTGGCTGTTGGCCACGTACCCCCATGGATCTAATATAAAACCTATGCTGTCCTTCCCTCTTGTAAAGTGAAAAAGAGTAGAAATCTAGCCAGTGTCAACAACTTCTTTATTTCCTCTTTTTTGTTCATTGGATTGATTGTTTGTTTTTATTGATTTGTGAAACTACAAACGAATAAGACAAAATTGAATCACTCAATTAGCTCAAGTAATACACATTATGATTAATAAATGCAGCAAAAATGATCAAATACTACACAAGACATTCATACATGAAATAAAATGATTAAACTTACAGCCAATGCCCCAATTTCTGAAGATATGCGTTGATTGAAGGCATACAGCTTTACCGTCATCGCTAGCTGTCATGAGCTCACTGCATGTGCCGCTGATGCAACACTTCTCTATACTACATAAAGTAACCACTAGAGGCAATATTTCACAACAAAATAAACAACCACTAGAGAGCAGTATACACTAACAAAACACTGCCTCTATAGCAACAGAGCCTTTCACCTTGAATTTAGGCTTAACCCAGGTCACCTAGACAAAAAGGAAGTTGGAGGTGAAAATGCTCAGTCCAAAATCTGTATATTTTTACTGATTCAATTGCAGTTGACAGGGTATTTATTTATATCTTTTGTTTTGTTAATTTGGCCTCGGTTTGTCTGGCTTTCAGAGCAGAAAATCCAGTATTGGCTGCTTTAATAGCATTAAGACGATGGGCCTTATCTCTGATCAGATGGAGAGAGACAATCAGGCCAAACACCAACAGACTTTCACAAGGTTTCACAAAGTTCGGTTTATCTCAGGACAGCTTATATAGCTCTCAGGAAGACTTATATACTTTACATATGTGGTCTTATAAAATGATCCACAGTGTGACTGAGGTTAAAGGTAGGAACCTAGGTGACAGGTTAAAGCCCTGTCCAACACGGGTTCACGCAGCTCCACTGAAACGCTGTAGTGTGTGTGCCCGGCCCGTCGGTGGCGCCGTGACACTTCCGTGAAAACACTGGGCAGCTCCATGTTTGTTGTTATTGTCAGAGTGCAGTGGGTTATAAGAGCGAGCCGAAAAGATGCATATCGCTCGTAAACATGGACCCGGATACGCCTAAACTCGTCTCCGTGTGGACAGGGCCTCAGCATAAACTGTATAACATTAACAGAAACAGATTGTCACACCACAAATGAAACAAATGAGTAAAATAATAATTCAATCATTCCATTGGCCAGCTACTTTATTTGGCAGCCATTTTAACCAATCCATGTTTCAGCCTCTTTAAAAGCAACACATTATTCCACCTTTCACCTTGGGCTTATGTTTTAAGAAAGCCGTAAAAGATTATGAGCTGGGAAGGAAGAGGTGCATGGGACAGGTTTATTCCAGGTCACCAAAGATTTATAAGTGGAGACAGAGGAGTCCTTGCCCGCTAAATGAGAACTTACTTTGGCTTTGTCTTCACTTCACAAGCCAGTGCGCTCTGGGATGAGACCACATGGAAGTATGTTGTGGATCAGCAGACAAGCACTTATAACCATCCGACATCTATATTATTATCCTGTTTGTACGCAGCTCTTCATTCAGTCAAGGCTGCTGACCCCAGTCTCTCAGCCATGGCCAAAGTGGTAGTTAGTGTGCAACAAGCTGAAATAGAAGAGACAGGCTGTGGGGAAAAGGAAGATGGACAGTAACTGAGGTATCTATCCAAGTGAAGAATTAGCAAAGATAGTTGGTCTGGTGTGACAATATGTACTGAATACAGTCTTGAATTATTAGTATTATTATGAGTATGATTATTATTGAAAACTACTGCCTCTTTGAATATTTTGGGGAAAATAAAATAATAATAATTTTAACACTATACAAATAGTACAATCGTACAAATAGTCAGAGAGATCATTATATGCTGCATAAAAAGTCACACAGTACAGACCAAAAGTTTGGACACATACAGTAGTTGACATTGTAGATTCACACTGAAGGGATCAAAACTATGAATTAACACATGTGGAAATATGTACTTAACAAAAAAGTGTCAAACAACTGAAAATACGGCTTATATTCTAGTTTCTTCAAAGTAGCACCTTTTGCTCTGATTACTGCTTTGCACACACTCTGCATTCTCTTGATGAGCTTCAATAGGTAGTCACCTGAAATGGTCTTCACTTCACAGGTGTGCCCTGTCAGGGTTAATCAGTGGGATTTCTTGCCTTTTCATGAAAATAAAAAAAACTCATTGAATGAATGAAGTGTGTCCAACCCTTTGGTCTGTACTGTATATTAGGGACATCTCCCCCAGGGCTTAAACACTGGTGGTGATGGTGACTAATGGAGCTGAGGCGACGGATGATGATGCTGCTCCTGAGGTGGAGAAGGGGTGGAGGAGGGATGCGGCACGTAGATGAACAGCTGGATAACAGAGGAGAGAGGGCATTAAATATATGAGGGGTGATTGGTTGAGAAGCAGTGATAGGTTGAGAGGGGCAGACAGGTAAAGAGGAGGGCCTTCCTGATTGAATTTAGCTTCATTAGTATAATTGATGAGTGGTGTTTTTTGCTGATATAAAGAGAGGCCTTGATAGCCATGATATGGACGCCACTTCTCTGTCAGTGTTTCCCCCGCACTTGGTTGTTAAGTCGGCCACCTTGGCTATAAGCAGCTAACACCTTGATTATTCAAAAAAGCTACATAAAGTCATACATGCATTCAATATATACGCCCCAAAAGGTTTTCTAATGCAATGTTTTTGTTAAGTTAACTTTTTGTGGCATTTAAGAGCAGCAAATTATGTATATAAAAATGTACGTTCACAGTTTAGATGAACTAGGAGCCACATTAACACTGTGTGTGTGACTGTGTGAAGCATTTGGGGTGCATATAAAACCCCAATATATATATTATAAGGAGTTACAATATTTTCACTTTAACCATTGCAGGGAAAGGAAGACTGTGTGATGTTGATCCTCGAGAAGCTGTCTGACTCTGCACTTATTAATGCAACTAATGCTGCACTGCAAACGTGAGTCTGCTCATTGTTTATACCTAGATGTTACGTAGTTTGAGCTAACAGCAAATACAATGAATCAATAACTAGTTTAACACATTTTACTCACCCTGGCGTTTTAACATTTCTACCTTGTAATTGTTGTCCCAGTCCTCTCCATTTGGCGGCTCGTTGTGGTCTGAAACAGGCCGTCCAGGAGCTGCTTTCCAGAGGGGCCAATGTTCAAACCGTGGATGAGAATGGTAGGATGACGTGATCTGAAGCCATTGCCGCCTAATAATGTGAATGAGTTTTGTTGCAGCATGAACTCATTTTTATGCATCTTTATCAGGGTTCCCACTGAGTAAAATCTTTTTAATTCTCAACAAATTGGACGGTGGAAATCCTGATTCAAAGTATAAAGCTTTTTTGTTGCTTGTGATGTGCCATACAGTTGTATTTTGAATGTGCTGTGGTTGTCTTGTATTTTCGTTGCAGAAAAGCTGAAGACTAATGGAATGCTGCTCCGTTTTGTCTGTTTCCCGCTTTGCCTTTATCCCCCACTCCTTGTACATGTCCATGTCCCACTTTTATTTTTGTCCCTCCCCCGTCCCACTATCCCGCTGTTCGTCTTTTCTGTCTCTGACTCAGGTCTGACCCCCGCTCTGGCTTGCGCTCCTAGCAGAGAAGTGGCTGATTGTCTGGCACTCATTCTGGCTACCATGATGCCTTTCTGCTCCCCTTGTAGCTCCGGAGCGCCCTCCCCTGGCTCCCTCTTGAGGCAGTTGCCCATTCATCACGGAGCTAAAGTCCCCCCTGCTGGTGGTAATCCTCCCCGGGCCCCGCGGAGTCCCAGGAACCCCTCGGGACCGTCCAGTGAGGGCACCACTGAGAACGATTCGGAGGATTCAGAAACTTTCTGACCCTCCTCCCTTCTACCTCAGCTCACATCCATTTTAGACTTTTTAAATTTGTCCTATTGAGGAGCAACAGTGTAAAGGCTTGTATAGATACTTTGCAAGAACAGATACATTTGCTGTCTCTCACAGGGATGCAAGAAAAGCTTAGGGTTAAAGGTGTAGTCTGTATGTTTCCTAAAATAAACTAAAAATGTTAGGAAATATATGCTTTATCTGACATTGTTCTATGACATAAAGTAGTAGAAGTCATTATTATTTCCTTTAGTCCCTCTCCTGGCCTCTACACCAACATCAGATCAGACTTTGTGGGATACCACTTTGACCTACAGACTACAGACCACCTATTTTACATTATAGAACAGTCAGATAGTCAATTTTAAGTATTTTATCTTTTTTTAAATATATATATTAGGAAACATATGGACATAAACATAAGAAATATTGTTCCCTGCATTTGACCCATCATTCTAAGGCCATTGGGGCAACTAGGCAGGAGCAGTGGGTGATTTTGCAATGCAGTGCCTGGGGACCCTTCTCCAGATCTTGGGCCAGAATCTTGGTCAGGATGTACCTAGCTGGGGGAGTAATCTATTGTTTAATGTTACGAAAAAATATATATACGTTTTCCTTGGAGCACTGATTTTTGCATCTTGCTCTTGACACACCATTTGGGCAACACCAGTTTCCTCTGGGGACAGCTACAGTGTGATTGGTCAGAAGTGACGTGGGCATGGAGCATTAGTCTTATAATGCCCCTAAATTCTCATGAAATATAAAATGTCCTTGAGAAAAAGCACAAATGTATCTATTCTTACAAAGTATGTAATAAGTTTTAGAAGCAAGATTTTTGGCAAAGCGTCTGTATCTCCTGATTTTTTTCTATGAGGAACTTCAAACTTTGAACCCTTGCTCGTTTATAGCTGCAGCTACCTGTAATAATCCAGATTACCGACCCAGACTAAACAGGGTCTGCATGCTTGAGCTCATCATTACTCCACTCACGGGTGCTTCAATCCAAATCAACCTCGGTACTCTGGCCTCTTGAAGCCATTTTTATCTATTTGTAAAAATCATGTTGTAGAATAATAGGGAACTCCAATGTAAATCTATTTTTTTTTCTTCTATTGTTGCTTATTGTTGTACCAAATATTTAACTTCCAACCATCGAGAATGCTCTGAAAACCCCGTCATGTTGATTTATGTACATTTTCATTGTAACAGCAAATATGAACCAGAAAATTGTCAGATTTTGCTCCTGCTCCACAGTCATCAAAACTAAAAGTATTGCCAGTATTTAAAAAACCGCGACAACGCAATTGACAATTAAAATCTAGGTCTATGTTTCATATTTGCTGGGACACACTCAAGTATATAAAATCACTTCATGGACACAGAGTGGGTACTGCATTCAATCAACAGGTACTTTTGACCAGACAAGTCCTAAAATAATTCATGTTGAGAAAAGGATAATATTTTTTAGATTAGGATTATGCAATTTAGCCAGGGTTTTTCCATTAGAGCAGCTCTGATCATGCAAGTTGTATTTTGCATATGAAGCTCCCTAAGATGCCCTCTTTTAATTTTCGTATTTATTATTCTTTAACTCTTGATGGTACAAATACTGCCAGCACTTAAAATGTACAGGAACACAGGGCCTTGACCACTTCCTCCAGTCCTCACTGTCTACCTACCAGCTATGTGCCATTGTCTCAATCATGTCCAGTGCCTTGTACCAATTGTTTTCCTTTTAAAACATATCGTATGATGTTACACCTTAAAGGGGGGCAGTTTACCAATGACATTATATTATGTGGCACTTAGTCTTACAGCGATTATGTTGAGATATTTGATTTTAGGCTCAATTTCTAGTTGAAAATAGCAAGTTTTACTACAGGCAATAATCAAAACATGTCTGGAAAATGCCTTGAAAAGCTAGTGTAGGTGTGGGTTTCGAACCAGTTCCACATCTGTACGTGTAAGCAGCTTATGTGAGGTTTTTGTACAAATACATGTACAATTGATCTATTTTTAATATTTTTTAAGAAATACTAAAATAGGTTAACAGTACACAACTCGCAGGTCAGATACCTCAAAAACCAAATGGGAGACTAAGTACCGCAAGATAAAGTTAACGGTCTTTTAATGATTGCTTCCTGAGCTGACGGACCAGGCACATATTTTGTCCACTTAAAAAGGCTGTTGGTATCTGCATTTTCAGCTCTCTCAAATATCAAAACCATTTCAATACTTGGATGGAGTTTGTTGACCATACAGACCACACAGTATACCATTAGCAATGTCCTTCAAATTAGTTTTTATGTGGCTGTAAGAATGCTCTATTAGGTACTTACATGAAATTGCTGAACCTTTTGTATATAGTGTTGACATGAAGCTTTGTATAAAAAAAAAATCACTGAAGTCTTTGAGCACAGAGCATCCGTCAGATCTTTTGTTAGCTGCCGATGTGAAAACGTCTCTGAAAAGCACAGTTTTGACAAGCACAGTCTTTTCCTGCCTCTTCTACTCCTCGATCTGAACGTTTACAGAAAGACTATGAAGACCATGTCCCACAAACCACCACAGTCCTGACAATCGCCGTTGTCACGTGTCTAATGATTGTCAAACCAGTTCCTGATGCAGTAAGACGCTGAGGGCTGTTTGTCAGCTACACCTTTTTTAAAATAAATTGTACCATTTAAAAAAAATCACTATGTGCTCTTTCTGTTTCTCCAACTTTGATTCATCCATATTATATTTACTAACCACAGAAAGTAAGGGATAGTTCACTTTTGGGGCGAAGTTACTGGGAACGCTCATGTCACAGTGATATTGCAGTATATAATAAAAGTCTGGTATTTAATTAGAACCAGGAGGAACATTTGGTAATTAACAATAAACAATGTGTGACAAGAATATTTTTGACCAATCATGCAACACACTCAGTCAAAATCATGTTAACATTTTAATAGTTAATATTTTAACAGTACATAATCTCTGTATATTTACAAAATCTAATTATACACATACACATTGGTTTGTGGACTAAATGACCACAAGAACAAAGTCAGTGCTCTTCCACTGTGGGTCTATCTGAAACAGCTGGATTTGTGGCACAAATAAAAACAGTTACAATTTTGATAATAATGTATAATATCGTAAAAACAACTTTGAAGCATTCATTTTAAGCTCTTGTGGAATGTTACTATTGGTCAAGCATCAGTTTAATGGTTGTCCAGTGTGCCTGTGGCTGCTCACACAAATGCCGATCTACTGTTGTGCATAGGAGGTTCATGTTGGGAGTGTTGTTTCAAGTCTATAATAATATGCACTTGTCAGCAGTTTATGCCCAGGCCAGTCCAGTGGTCCGGTACCATCAGGAAGTACTTGTCCATGGCCTCACAAAACCTGGCTCTATACAGCTCTGGGGAGACAACTGTGGGCATCTTCCCTAATCACACAACACAGAAATACATTAGTAAAAAAACATTCAATTTGATTTTAGATTGTAGTTCCGAAGCTAGTCAGGAAATGGCAATAAATCGTTCTAGCCATACCTTGACCTCCCATAGATTTGACAACCATCTCCAGCTTCTTATCCCAGGTAAATGTCCGAATATAATCTGAGAAATAAATACAAAGATGTGAATTGCAGTAAATGTTTGAATTCAAATTGTCAATACAGAGGCCCTGTTATGCTAACTTGACTTTTCAAAGCTTCTACTATGTTTGTTTGTTTGTTCAGCTCTCAAAAGTAGACCTTTAAACTAGTCACAAAAAGTTAGGGTTATTTGACTTTTGCGTAAATTTAGGGAAAATTTAAATAGTTAATCAAAGAGTGATATTACAGTATTTAAGTAAAACCATGTGATAGTAATGTAATGTAAAGTCCCAAGAAGTACATTTAGTACCTATAATGCCAACAACAAGCTGGTCGGTGGCATCGTCTCGCCCCACCAGCAGGGAGTAGTCGATGATGAGGTGACTGGACAGGAAGTATGCGTCGCTGAGTATGGCGGCTCGAAGGATGGATTTGCAGTGAGAGCGGATGTAGAGCGGATTATCGTGGATTAACTTCAGCAAGTTCTCATCCAGCAAAACCACCTCACAGCTCTCCTTCCCCGAGTCAGTCTTCACATTACGGTTCCTCAACGAGCCTTTGAGATCAAATACCTGAGAAGAATTTGTTCTTTAAATCATTGGTTCAAAAACTGCAGTACAGGGACCACTAGCAATACATCTTGAGTGCTACTCCTGGCACCTGGTTTAGATCCAGTTTAGTCCTGATTTAGAATTGGTTCATTACTGGTTTAGACCCAATTTAGTCCTGTTTTGAATTGGTTCAGAAATGGTTTAGAGCTGGTTTAGAATTGTGTCAAGATTGGTTTAGATCCAGTTTATTCTTGATTTAGAACAGGTTTATAAGCAATTTAGTCATGTTTTGAATTGGTTCATATTTATAGCTGGTTTAGAATAGTGTCAAAACTGGTTTAGACTTGGTTTAGTCCTAGTTTAGACTTGGTTTAGTCCTAGTTTAGTCTTGGTTTAGTTCTGAATTACACTTAGTTTAGACCTAATTTAGTCTTGGTTTAGTCCCAGTTTGGTCCTGGTTTACAATTAGGCCTGATGTATGATTTAGTCTGGGTTTTAGTCCTGAATTACACTTGGTTTAGACCTAATTTAGCCTTGGTTTAGTCCTGATTTAGTTCATTAATATATTTTCTTTTGGGAACCACTATATTACTCAGATAGTTTTTTCACCTGAGCCATCTTGCGTCCATAGAAAAGGTTTTCGATCACAAGCAGGTCTAGTTTCTTCTCGGTGTTGTTCTGGGAGTTCTTGTAGCCGATACGGAAAACTCCCAAGATCTTTGCAAGCGCAGTTGGCCGCTGTTGGACACAATGATCCGTTATTTTCATTGACAGGGACAGAAAAACTAAATCAGAAAGCTGAATTCTTATTGCACACCTTTTGCTGCACAGCTCCAGTTATGTAGGTAAAGTAGTGAGGTGCAAAGTCCAGAAAAGACTGCACCTCCAGTCTGGGCATCTGTTTAAGGATGAACCGGTCATCTGAAATAACAAAAAGACAATTATTCTAAAGCATTAGGCAATACTATACAGAGTAATGATCCATTTTAATATTCTATGACCTTCAGTTGCATAGAAGACCGCCCCTGACTTGCCACCGCGGGCCTGCCAGTTGACACAGTGAGACAGAGAGCGAATGAAATCTTCCTCCGAGCTTTCCATTATCACCTCACGCATTTTGTGAAACTCCTCTGCGTAATATATCCGGCAGTAAAACTTCGCATTGGCGTCAGAAAATTCTACACAGTGAATAAAAGTCAAATGTGAGCTTATTTAGGCTCACAAAACAAAGCATTAAAGCATTGTGGGTATAAAATAACATACGTAGCTCAATATGAGGATTCGCGGTCTGTTTTTTCTGCTTGTCAGACAGGTCGGCGTCCTCTGCACAAGACATACAATGGTGAACATGACAAAATCTGCAACCTTTCGTTTGAGAGTATGACACTTGAATGTGATTGGGCAGTTGTCTACTCACTAAGTGGATCAGCGTCCACACTGCTGCGACTCTGCTGTGATGAAGCCGACTCACTGGGCCGCGCCGGACTGCTCTTTGCTTTACTCTCACCAATGCTACTATAAATACAATAACGATCAATATGACAAACTGGGAGAACTGTGCTATTTCAAGTCATTCAAAATACCTTATATTGACTTGTGAAATGTCATCTCCTCCAGTGTTTGAAGCCTTGGACAAATCATCCAGAGCTGTTTTATATTCCTTGCAGCTAAATGAAAAACATACAGTTAACAATCAATGAAAAAGTAATATTGGAAAAGGAGTGGTTACCTCAGTGCAAAAGCGATGATGGAGCTGGGCTCTTTCTCACACACTGCTATAGGCACCCGCTCGTGTTCATACATCAGGTAGTGTTTGTCTGGGTCACTAAAAATGCACACGGGAAGAAGATTAATACATCAATTAAATGTTAATACGGTTGCCTCTTTTTAGGGTTGAAGATTTTTATTCAATTGACCCACTTACAATGGGATGGGTATAGGGTTGAAGCTGTTCCCAGGGAGAAAGTTTGCCAAGATGGCTTTCATTGTAGATTTCTCCTTCACTTGACTGTCAGTGGAGCCCAATAAGTGTCCCTCAAACACATCTGAAAGTAGACAAATCACATTTCAGCAAAGCATCCATATAATATACACACCTCACTGTAATAATATGCAATAATATTTTTATCTAAGAACCTTCTGGGATGCTGACAGAGTCCTGCTCAGTGCAAGAGGGAGCAGGAGTGACTGGTTCAGTGTTGAGGTCTCCAGGAGATGGCAGCATTGAGGAGGAGGAGCCAGAGGGCAACGTGGTCAAGTAGCGGTCCTCTGTAACAATCACAAATGTTAGTCTACTGAATATGACAGCAATACTTGTGTTTCTGAGTCCTATTACATTTTTGACATCCATGGGAAAAACAAAATGGTATATTTACGCTCACCCTTGTCTCCGTTCTGTACCACAGGAGAAGGGTTTCGAGGCGAGGAGTCCACAGCAATCTGTACAAAAAAAAAGTCAGTTTCTCAAAACAATATAAAGTTGAATAAATAAACGTAATAGTGAAAGCTGCCACTGACCTTACTGTCATCTGCTGCAGTCTGCCTATGTCTCCCTGGACTTGGAGGGACGGACAGACGCTTCCTGCCCTTCTCCTGCTGAAACAAGTCCTGAAGCCTAAACAAGGATATGATGAGAATTTAACACACTGGATAACACTTGGCCATTTTTACAAGTTTACAGTGATACTAACCTGCTGTTCCAAGACTGTAACATCTCACACAGCCCCTGCTTCTTCATCACTAGTGACTCCAGAATGAACTGCAGCTGCTGTGGGGTGTCCGGGCCACACGCCTGCATTCGAGCCTGGAGCTTCTCAATCCAGCTTCTTAACTCTGCCTCTTCCATCTACAAAAAAATGACAACATTACAATTTTGCATCAGAACTGTGAACAAGTTGTGGGGCTTGACTTTAATTTGTTAGGATTAAGTTCTAATTTTGACCAGGATTAGTTTTCATTGAGGCTTGGTTTTGACGTGTTTATAGACCTGGTTTAGTCATGTTTTATTTATAAATATGATTTAGCTGATTTTGTCCAAGAAAATGGCATGTTGACTCATATCGGTGGTACTTGGTGAGAGATTTTCACTGTCAATGTTATCAATTACATATAAGCTAAGAGAAGAGAATAGGGTGTAGGTTTTGCCTGTTTATTTGAGATGTAATAATACCACGACTTACATCTTTCTGAGCAAAAAGGTCCTCCATTTTCTCTTCTCTTGTTTTGCTGAAGGTGTCCGTCTTGAGGGAAGTGAGCCGATCGTCAATGGCCAAGTATACCTGTCCCACTCTGAGAGAGCAGATCATCATTATAACAATATCAGATCTCTGACTACTAATTCACCTTTTTATTTATTTACTTTAGCAAGAAGTCTTTAAGATCTTGCTGCAGGTTGGCTTTGGATGGCCCAGAGTTTCTGATGTAGATCTTGGGACGGGGAAGGCAAATCTCCAATAGTCGAACAGGGGTATAACTGTAAAAAATCATAAACATATACAGTGAAGAAAACAAGTATTTGAACACCTTGCTATTTTGCTATTTCTCCCACTTAGAAGTCATGAAGGGGTCTTTTCATCGTAGGTGCATGTCCACTGTGAGAGAGATAAACTAAAAGGAAAAATCCAGAAATCCCAATGCATGATTTTTTTATGATTTATTTGTGTGATATAGCGGCAAATAAGTATTTG
>JAVQKC010080616.1:0-11134 GCA_036025475.1 Philypnodon macrostomus | reverse complement strand
TGTATACTTAATGTACATAGGCACATTACAGAGGTCAAATAAAGAATGCCTCTATAGCGCCCCCATGTTTATGACCCCTATGGGACCCTGGACACACTTTGGCAGAGAGCAATGAAACTGGGTACAGTGATTCTCCACAGTGTACCCAACATAAAATATTATTATGACCCCACCCTACAACAAACAGGAAGTCGGCCATTTTGAATTGAATTTGGGAGGTCAGGTATAGGCCCCTTTATTGCTCAATAGCAATATTAAAACCCTTAGAAATCACACAATGTCTGATTAAGGTGCCCATTGGTGACGTATGGGGCAGACGTATGGGCAGACGTATGGGGCAGACATATAGGGCAGATGTATGGGGCAGACGTATGGGGCCGTTTCGCCAATATACACCTTGCTGTCGGGGACGACAGCACAGGCCTAGTTACTGTATGTGAAAAGTGAAAACACCAGTAGAGCTACAGTCCTAATATACACAGATCAGTCTATGCCACGTTCAAAGTCAAATAAATTGATTCCCTTCGACTGAATGTCTAGAGTTGTTGCCATGTGTTGGCTGATTATAAAAGCATTACACCAGCTTCCTAAGAATGTAACTGTTCCTATCTTCAGTTGTATCTTGTGTAGACTATTCCCAGCCTCTGGTCTCATCTGGGTCAGGCTGCCTTCATTTTGTGGGTCGTCCCGTGTGGAGGAGGGAAGTGGGCGGGATCTTGAGAACATCAGCACACACAGCTGTAATCCAGCCGGGCACGATTAGTTTTAAATCTGCTTTTAGGCCTTAAGCTCACTTTCAGAGCTGTGTCAGGCTCATGCAAAATATACATTCTAAATTGTTATCACTTAAGTTAGTTAGATTTTAAAATGAATATAAAAAATATAAATATGTTTCTTACCACAAGTGGAGGGGTATATTTGGAGACTTGGCACTAGATAATTATCACTTCTGTGTCTGTAGTTTTCTGATTTGTAGAAGTATTTATGCTTGCAATTGTTTGATTGGTTTGAGCTTGACAAGGTGAATTTTCAGAGGTTTGTGAACAGCACTGTTGGTTGTAATTCTGAAGTTTGATGCATTATCTTTATGATTTGCTTTTGAATTTACAAAACTACACTGTGTTGGAAGGAACAGGCCACAAGTGAACTCCTGTACTCACAAATAAAAACCCAGCATTTCTAATCATTTTAACAAGCTCCTCACCCGACCATGGTCTAAACGGTTTAACTCATTGTACAATGGTTCACAGAATTCTGTAGAGGCATTCAACCTGAGTCATGCAACCCAAAATGAGGTCAAAGGTGAGAGCCAACCCAATCTAAGCACATCTGCTGAGTATATGTATGATTAGAGGCTCGACTGGCACAATGTCAGCAGCCTGACCTGAGCTGGACACTACCACCTGGACCACATCTGCTGACATTTACACTGAGACTCAAGCACTGGATTCTTCTTCCTGAACATAAATTAGCTTTGAAGTTAAAGTTTGTAACAATGTCATGGTAACTACAGTGTTTTATTGCTAATTCTTATTTGAAATCAAATCACGCTTAGTATAATGCTTTGAGGTATGCCCACTCATGCTTTTAGCTAAGGTCAATTATATGAGACACAGTTAGCTGACACTAGACCTGAATGTAATAGTAAAGTAAGTTGCTAATGTAATGTAGTCCACAATGTAAATATAAAAGAACACACACAATCTTAACACTTTAGATTCATTGTAACCACTGCTGGTTACATTCACAATAGAACCTTCCATTACTTTAGTGATGAGTAGAATAGTGTTTCTCACACCACCTAACCTTGCCATTAGAGTCTGATGCAAAAGGGTGGGTTTGTGTAGTGTCTAACGAGTCTCGATTAAGTCTGCTTTTGCCTAGACAAGTCAACTCAACTTAAGGGCTCTCAGAGACCACTAGTGGTCCCCAGACCACAGTTTGAGAAACAGTTGTCTAGCAGCATGCAAGCAGGGCCTGATCCAATCTATTACTCAATATATTTCAGTTTGTCTGAGAGCCTGACCTCTGGGTTTGGGTTGTATGATTCTTGGCCGGTGAGCTGAATTTTCTGTTCTATATCAACATTTACAATTAGACAAATGCATTGCTAAGATGCAAATGTAGTTTCCGTAAATCCCATGCTGAGGATGAGCAGCAGTGTGTCCGCTGTGAAAGTTGCAGACTCTGTGTTTTGGAGACACCTGGTACAAAGTGCTTTGTGCCCAGTGCTGACTGAACATGATTGGCCTGTTTATGAGAAGAGCTCACCTGGATGTATCTGTAAGTGTCAGCACTACTGGGCTGTGCCAGAGACTACTCAGCACTGCAGCCTTCTCTCCTCCTGCCTGCTAACAGCCTGCTCACAGTGTGCCAGCAGATCAGGATTTTACACACACAGGGATCTGTCCACTAAATCTGCTCTGAGGCCTGGAGGTCATTAGGCCTGGGTCAACATTTTTGGTTACATACTGTAAAGGCAACCACCACTTATCATGTATCAAGAGATTATCTTTTTACTGTTGTACCAAAAATCACCTACTTTCGTTTTTCAGGGAGTGGTATTTATTTCTTATTTGCAACAGGTTTTTAGGCATTAAAATCATTTTACAATTGAGTGATGACTGACAGACATGATGTAGCTGTCAAACCACGCCCATAGCCTTTCTGACCTAACACACTAACACATGTATGCAAGTGTCTTGCCCAAGGACACAACAGGATTGAACTGCTTGCTGAATGTTGGCAACCTGCTTATGAAAAAATTATCTTGTTAGTGTTTTAGATGCCTTTTTACTTCTGTGATGGGTTCTTGTAACCACAAAGTGAAAACCCTTGTATTTACTCCTGAGGTTTAGAGCTGTCCATGTTGACAGAAGCTGAAGTGAGTTATCTGACAGCACTCATATGTCCACAGCAGCCATGGGTCTACTCTGGGACGAGTGTGAACACAGACAAGTAGAGATGATGGAAGCCTCACTAGAGATCATAAACGCCAAGTGCTCCCAGGAGTTTAGAGCCATTAGCACAAGCTGAACCCTCCAACACAATATAATGTCAATATTTCTCACATGCGATTATATCATGACATAACAGGATTACTTAGTTAAGCTTACCACATTTTATTCTCAACCCCAGACATCTGTATGATCTGTATCATGTGTCCAGCAAACATGCAGATTTTCAATGATGTGTGCTGGTTTTATGGATCCAAAACATACCTTTACTTTTCTCTGGATAGGGCATTTATTACAGTAGTACAATTACTAACACTAAATTTTCTAAACTCACACCATGCAAAATCCAAGAGGGAGGCTGTTTGGCTTGTCATATTATAAAATTCTTAGATGAATTATCACAAAAAAAGATTTGGAATTACCCTGGATTTGATTCACCCAAGTACAATATACCACAAGCCATATATCTAAATATGGAAGTGCACACTATTGCTATTTTTAACCCTCCTCTCTCCCTGTATCCCACAGCTGTTGCCATGACAACAGACGAGGCGGAGAGTCAGCAGAAGAAGCCGAAGCAGCAGGAGGAGGGGGGTCAGGAGGCCCGGCCGCCCTCCCCGGAGGAAGAGCAGCTCCGGCCCAGGAACAGGAACTCTGCGGGCCGGGGGCTGTCCCGACTCTTCTCCTCCTTCCTCAAGAGGCGCTCGCAGTGTGAGAGTGACGCACCCGACAAGGAGGCCAAGGACCATGAGGAGGCCAAGGCACCCATCGCTGACCCCGAGCCTGAGTTGAGGGCAGAGGGGGAGCTGGCCCCAGACCAGCACTCGGTGAGCAGTGCCGAGGCTGAGGTGAGGCTGCATTGGACTGGACTGTGTGGCCTTACAGAGGACAGGCAGTTTAAGAATTTCTCCCTTCGTTTTGCCCCTTCTATTTAAAGGGCCCCTCGTGTTATTTTTTCAAACTTTTATAATATTTTCACGTAACCAACAAGTCAAACCTCATCAAAAATAAGACTTAAATACCAAATATAGTGTGAAGTAACATTTGCGCAACATTGACCTCTGGCACCTTTATAAACCTCATACTTCTGTTATCTCGTATCATCGTACATGTGTTTTATAATGTGGAGATTTGGTAAAATGCTCTTAGACAGATATCATTTCAGTTCTGTGTCGCAAATGCAGCCAACAGACAATATTTACTTTTTTCCCCCTTTTTTGTTGTCATTGTAATTTGACTGTGATTGTTCTTATTTAGGCTGAGCAGGTAGAGAAGAAGGAGTCAGAGGAGAAGGAGGGAGTGAAGGAGCAGGAGGAAGTTCAGAAGGCTGATCCGGAGGAACAGAAGGAACAGAAGGAACAGAAGGAGGAGAAGGAGGAGAAGGAGAAGGAGGAGGAGGAGGAGAAGAAAGAGGACGAGGCTGCTCCTGAAGAAGGCAGTAAGAAAGACCTGGAGGAGAAGAGTCCAGAGGAGGAGACCAAAGCCCCCAGAGCTCCACGCAAACCCAGGAACATGGAGATCAAAGTCACCCTGCTGGATGATACCACATATGAACTGGAACTGGAGGTGAGAACAGTTCCCCCAGGATCATGCCTGGACATTATACTAGGGTCCTGGCATGCCCGATTCACACTGAATGCAGTACGTATTCGGAGGTTCCGTGTGATCCTCCTCCGCACTACCATTCACACTGAGTGTGGTCTGTGTGCTGTACGTGTCAAATAGAGACCTGCTGTATATTTATACCCATCAGCAGTCTGTCAGCTGTCAGACCCACAGTCAGTCTGCCTGCATGAAGTACAGTTGATTGGCCCCTTTATTTATGTAAATTTTTAGTTTTAACAATATTACCTAGGGCCCAAACTCTTGAGCTTTTTTGTGATGGATTTTATAATACACATGATAGGCAGTTGTACAGGGATGGATCTTGATATGGTTAGCTGCTTGTAAGCATGTACACAATGCACAGTGGTCATTTATGAAACACATGTCAATTGTGCTAGTGACTAATAAGCAAAGTCTGAATGGAATCCAGTGGAATGTAAGTGCAGTGGCACTCCAGCAGCTGGTTCACTCACACTCCTTCTCGTAGTGTGGTGACTCACTGGTTCATAATGCTGCGTGATTATTCTGCACTGTGGCCTGTTGTAATGACAGAGCTAATGGTGTAATCAGATCTAATGTTAGCTTACACACTGTTTGTGTCAGAAACATGCCAAAGGACAGGATCTATTTGACAAAGTGTGTGACCACCTCAACCTGCTGGAGAAGGACTACTATGGTCTGGCCATCTGGGAGACCCCCATTCTCAAGGTGAGCCAATGTTGTCAGTATTAGGCAGTAGTCTATATATATATCTTTTTAAATCTTTGTTGTTGATTGCACAGACCTGGTTGGACATGGCAAAAGAGATCCGGAGGCAAGTGAGAGGTGGAAACTACAGCTTCACTTTTAATGTGAAGTTCTACCCACCAGACCCCGCCCAGCTCTCAGAGGACATCACAAGGTAATATCTTTAAAAACACATGCATGAAACATTCAGGTGTTCAGGTTGTATACACTTAAGGCATTTGTCTGGACCTACACAGACACAGTTCAGTTTTCTGCATTAAATATTGATGATAGTGTGGCATACCACATGAAACAGTATAATATTCACATATAGGTCAGTGGAGTATTTTTGGAAAGTGTCGTCAGGGCTTTAAATCATGTTTTCCACACTTACATAACATGTGTGATTATGTTCAATATGAATCATTCCAATGCACTGTGATAAATAGTGATAAAAGGATAGACAACATACAGAGATGCATTTCTTTATCACTAATCATAGAATGAAAATTACATACAGCTTTGTATATTTTCTCTTGCCAATTGCCTTTTAAATGTATGTATTTAAATACTTAGTTTAACATTAGTTTTAATATTCATGAAAATATTTTATGGATTTTTGCAATAATTTCATTCAGTTATTTTATTCCAGGTAGAGTTCAGTTTTAGACTAGTAAGAGGGAAACAAATAGTTAAAGGGGGTGTCGTAGTCTTAAAGGAACACACTAACTGTATCAACCTGAGATCCTTTTCTCCTGAGAGAAACACCAATAGCTGTATTTTGTATGTCTTGTATTGTAGGTACTACCTGTGTCTCCAGCTGCGTAAAGACATCCTTCATGGCCGCCTACCCTGTTCCTTTGTCACTCTGGCCCTGCTGGGGTCCTACGCCCTGCAGTCAGAGCTGGGGGAGTATGACCCAGAGGTGCACCCAAGCGACTACGCCAAGAGCCTGAAGATCGCCCAGGGGCAGACCACCGAGCTGGAGGAGAAGATGATGGAGCTGCACCATACATACAGGTTAAATGTTTAAAGAGAGGGTTAAACTCAGGCCAGAGGGACAGGACCTGTTTAATTCACATGGATTATGAGATGGTGCGCTGCCCTTTCTGTAACTGCCTGATGCTTGTACTATATTTGGCCAACACATTACTCATACAGGCAGGGAGAGGTTAAAGGAGGTGCATGTTTAGAGGACAAAGAAGTCACAACATATGTCACACCATGTTTCATCCCTTTGCAAGTTATTTGATCACAAATAAAAAAAAACTTAAATATTTTTCATTGAAGAAACTGCAGTTTTAATGCAGTATAATAGAATGTAAACAACATGCGTTTGTAGAAGTTTATTAGTCATCAGTGCTGGGGTGGAAATTATGTACAGGATGTACAGTTTAGACTTTCACTATTCAGTATATAGGTGAAGATTCATATTCAGTAAAACTTCAGTTTGGATATCATGTGAAGGAGAGAATATGCATGGTTTATCTTGCCTCTAAAGGTTTAATTCTGTGGTTGTATTTCTATAAATAACTTCTTTCTGAACCTAAATTTGGCAAGTCAGTTATTAAGATTGTAGGATACATGTCTATAACAGAAAAGACTGTGTAGCAGAACAACTCCATAATATTCTCAATTACGAAAGTGTCTATGGTAGTTTTATTCTTTGCACTTGCAATATACTAGTGCCAAAAAAACATGTTAACTGTATGTTTAAACACAGAATGATTAAAAAGCAGGTGATAAATGAATAATAAAATAATAAATAATGAGAGCATAGGCATGCTACATGTGTCTCTACTGATTCTGACTGAATAATGTGTGTGTTGTTCTGACAGGGTGATGACCCCAGCCCAGGCAGACCTCATGTTTCTGGAGAACGCCAAGAAACTCTCCATGTATGGAGTGGACCTCCACCAGGCCAAGGTCAGATCATATCAACATATACATACAGGTTACAACTTGATTAATCTATACAGGCACTTTCACATTCTCCTACAGTATTTTCCTACTCCTTCATGCTGGTGCCTCATTGGTTGCCAATCATTAGGCTTTATTTTACTGTACTCTGAAGTACACTTGTTTAGCTAATTTGTTTCCTGACAGATTTTGTCAGAATTATGTCAGAATTTGTTTGTGGATTGGAGTTAAAATGAAACATATTGAATCACTGACTGTAACTCATTTAGATACTTTCACTCAAGTAATAAAAGGAAAAGAAAATCAGCATTCACAGTATTTCACCTACATTTCCAGATTGTAGAAGCACTTTACATTCACGCTTTTTTACTTTACTTAAAATTGTATTTGTTGTGGGAAAATGCTTGTCATACAAATAAACAATGTAAACAGATGAAGCCGAGTGGTCTTTTATAATAGTTCTGTGTCACGCCACATGCCTCTCCTGTTTGCCTGGCTTAAACAGAGGAAAAGCATGTGACTTGTTGGTTAGAGTTTAAATCAGAGAAATCAGGTCAATCTGCATTAGGAAGGATTTATACAGATGTGGAAAAGAGGGGATGTTCAACACAACACTGCCTCCCTGTGGAACAAGTGTGGAAGTACAAGGCATGGCATATAGCAGTATGGTTTATTTTGGACCTAGAATTTTTACTGTGTCATGTGACTATAAATATAAATATAGGGTGGGTAATATATACATTTTCTTCAGTATCAGTTTATCAAAATACTTGTACTGCCCCAAAGCAAATGAACATGTGTTAGCATTGATCAAGTATTTGGTGTATATATATCATTGATATGCAAAAATGAGAAATAACATACATCATTATTGTCTTACTGATATCAAACATGAATGAAATTACAATGTAAGCAGCTACATAAACGTTGGGGTTGAGAAATATTATGTTGCTTTACAGCTTCTGTTTTAAATAAGCACTATTTGATCTGTACTTAAAATTGGAGTTCAAAGCTTGACTTGTGTGAATGTTTGTTGTGTATCTTTTAGGACCTGGATGGAGTGGACATCATGTTGGGGGTGTGCTCCAGCGGTCTGATGGTTTACAAAGACAAGCTAAGAATCAACCGATTCCCATGGCCCAAAGTCTTGAAGGTGTCCTACAAACGCAGCAGCTTCTTCATCAAAATCAGACCGTCTGAGGTACACCACAATGATCTTTTGGCTAGCATCTGTTTTTATAAGAACTGTTGTCTGACCTTTGTTATCTATGTAGGTGGAACTGTATGAAAGTGCCATTGGTTTCAAACTGCCCAATTACAAAGCCGCCAAGAAGCTGTGGAAAGTGTGTGTGGAACACCATACCTTCTTCAGGTAAGTGTCTTTCTACATTTGGCCTCTTTCAAATGTCAAGAGAAACATGGAAGTCTGTGTTGATTTACTGAGGGTCAGTGTCATACAAAATCATCATCAATGTGGAAATTACTCATAACAGGAAGATGTGCAGGGTTTGAGTGACTGTTTTTGTGCAGGTTGACTTCCACAGAGATGGCCACCACTCCCAGGAAGTTCCTGGCTCTGGGCTCTAAGTTCAGGTACAGCGGTCGAACCCAGGCTCAGACCAGACAAGCTAGCACCCTGATCGACAGACCTGCTCCCACCTTCCAGAGGACCAACAGCAAGAGGAACTCACGCAGCCTTGACGGCGGTACACTTACTTTCATTTAAACTGCAGCAATAACATGTCTCTTGTAGGCTGGAGCAATTTACTATGTAAGAAAAAACAGTTGTTGTCCCTTCTAGGCTGTGTTGAATGTGCATTTCAGGAAATAGTAAATATTTAATTAAAATATATAGCTGTACTGTTTGTAGTAAAATAAAATGATTCACTGTCCTTAATATGTTCTCAGCCATGGCCTCTACTCCCGACAACAAGTCCTCTCGCCCAGTCAGCGCTCCCGTCATGTCACCCATCTCTCCTGGAGAAGCCACGCCCTCCCCGCTCCTGCCCGCCCTCCGTCACCTAGTTGACCACCTTGATGGCTCCACCCCCAGAAGTCGGCGATCAGCAGACAGGAGGCACGAGATCAAGGCGGACAGTCGACAAACCGACTCCCCCAAGAGCCACAGCCCCCGACTAGAGTCCACTCCTGAGTTCAAGGTGGGGACATCCAATACACTCAGGTCATCTAAACTTAGTCATTGTGAAATTAAGGCAATTTGGAAGAGTTTTACAGTGTTATATCTTTTGGTAGAACTTGTTGTTGCTTTAGCAGCTTCTGGCTTTATCCGGTCAGGCAGGCACAGTTTTATATTTATGGGTTTTACTTTAATATGGAATTAATTCCCTTAACAGAGTGGCATATCCCAAAGCTCTTTTATTCAAGACCAAGAATTAGTCTTGTCCATGTGGAATAAAGCTACATTTTTATAGGGCAGTGTGCATTAATGCTGGTATTAGATCAGGACAAAATTTGTAGGATATATCAAACTACCCTTGCACAAATAAATCTTGAGTACACTATCAGTACAGCTGCACAAAATGATAATGACTGCATAATGTCCGTATGAAGGTGAAGGTGGTTTTAGACACAGCTATTGTCAGTCAGATTCATAGTGAGTCATCTTCTCTCATTGAGCCTAAATTTATCATCAGAACAATATTACGTGTCCTTAAAGTCCTCGCTTGGCTTTTTTTTTTGTTAGAAGACATTTTATTAATAGAAGTGGTTTGATCTTTTTTTAGTGAAACTGTCAGCCTTTCGAAGTCTATTTATGTCTTTTGTCTATTAAAAGAACACCCGTGGAGCTTTCAGCACATCACTTAAATGACAGTGTATGACAGTAGTGTAGATTGTGTAGTTCTGGGTTTTTGACTGTGCTGTGGTGTGTCAGTCACTCTCCAGGAGAGAGAGGAGACACTCCCCCTCTGTGACTGCGGCTGGAGGAGAGCGAGACAAGAAGAGCCAGGTCTGTTTGGCTTTTTGGCTGGTGCATGATACAGGTGTACAACATGGCAGGAAGTACCATAAAGGGAAAAACATGCATGAATGTTAGCATTTATTTGATTTACTATATGTAGTTTAAAAGGGCCTAATGTGACTATATTTGTGGTTTTGTGGGGCAGCACTCTCCTCAGGACAAATCAAAGATGGACATAATGCGAGTCAGGAAGGTTAGCACTGATACTCATTCATAATAATACTCATTAACCAAATAGACACACACTGCATCCACCTGGCTGCTTGCTGAATTATTGTAAGCTGTGTTTATGTTTGTTGGAATCTTGTACATTTATTTGCGCAAGACACTGTTGTTCATTGTGAAATATGTTTGGTCACTCTCACTGACATTCTATCAATGTAGATACAGTTATTGTGCTGTTATTAAGCTAAATGTATATATTGAATGTGCTCTGTAATTATATCGGCGAAACAACGTTATTATGGAATCACGTCGGTGTTCGTCCGCGTCCGCAGATCCTAGCTGTGAACGTGATAACTCAAAAACGAACTGCCAGATCAGTTTCAACATTTGCACACAGGTACATACCATAAAGACGCAGAACTGTATCGATTTGGGTACTTCTTTGATGAATATTAATTAAGTAATTAATTAATTAAGGGCCAAAACTGTGAATGCAATAACTCAAAAAGTATTTGCTGGATCTTTTTCAACTGTTGCACACAGATACATATCATGAAGATGCAGAACTGGATTGAGTTTGGTACATCTTCGATTAATGACAATTAAATAATTCACAAATTAATGTTTTGATGCACTTTATTGAGCCAATAATCCTGATGAACATAAACGAAATCGCGCGACTTTTGTCACAGTGATCCGGGCAATTGTATACTTAATGTACATAGGCACATTACAGAGGTCAAATAAAGAATGCCTCTATAGCGCCCCCATGTTTATGACC
>JAVQKC010080603.1:0-12780 GCA_036025475.1 Philypnodon macrostomus | reverse complement strand
AACCCCCAACTTATTGTATACATTCTTGAGGCATCTGGAGTTGATCATCCATGTGGGTTGTACCTATAGAAACTATAAATACTTGTTAAATCCTTTGTCCGGTGTGTGCTCTTTGAGATTGGCAACCCGGACCTTTGTCTGTAATTGGCTTTACTCTGTTTTATAATAAATTATATTATTCTACCAGAGCGTCTTTGAATGATTCTCCAACACTCTACATCAGCTAAAAGAACCTGTCAGGTGAGCGAGGCCTGTGAGGGGCTAGATACCGCAGTAGCACTACAAAAATAGTAGACAGATTAATTTGTTAGCAAAATAATTGTTAGTTTTCCACCCTAGTAAAGTATCAGCCAGTAAAATGCGTAAAGAGAAAGTGCATCTGCTTCAGAGTGTGGCAGAATGGCACCAGAAAATTAAAACATCTAAGTTATCCCAGAGTTGAATAATAAAGTAGTCTGTCTTCCTCTGTTTCATAACTGTGTAATAGGAATAAGCATGGTGTGTGTTCTTCTGTTGCTTAGTTAGAGTAATATTCAAATCTACACAATTCATTATAACATCGTTTGTACACCATTTCTATATTTCAGCACGTGATCCCGATGAGGTGGTTGCACGGTACAAGAAAGTACTGAAAACAGAACAGAGGACATTCTATGTCTGCGGCATGTGACAAAGTAGGAGTGGACCGCAACACTGTAGTTTGCAATGCTGCCATCGCATAGCTTACCATCGCTACCCCTCACAAGTATGCTGAGCTCCACCAACAGCACAGAAGAAAGGATAAGCTCAGTGACTTCACTATAAAGCATGTCTTGATGCAATTTACAGTGATTCAGTCATTGAAGACACAACTGAAACATATAAAAAATCTGCCTGACTTAAAATAAATACTGAGTAAAGTGAGTTTGTGGAATATTTTTCAAATCAGTTGCTTTTCTTGGCCATTTGTTCGTTGATAGTTAGATAGAAAACAGCACCTTAAACCTTAAGGTAAAGAGAAGGTGCCTTTATTTTGTATACTTTTATTTTTTGTTTTTATTTTTTTTTACAAGGCTTTTAAGGCTTTGTCGTATTTGTTCTATGTAAAAGCAGTATTATTAATACAGCATATGTTTTAAATGTTTTAAATAAAAGTTCAATTTAACCTTTTTATTGTGGTTCTTTATATTTCAGTAAAAATGGTTCACACTTTAGATTGGGGGGCTGCAAAAACTCTTTATAAACTATGAATAAAGACATAGTAAAGGTATTTATTAATACCTTTTTTGGTTTATAAGCAGTTGATAAATCTGCTCGTAAAGACTTCAACATCTCCAATAAACTACCTGGTAATTAATAAATACATTTTAAATGGCCTATTAATATGCGTATAAACTCATTATAAGCTGCTTATTGACAAACAGATTTAGTTTTATAAACAGCTTATTAACACTTAATAAGCTGTAATAAGCTATCTATAACTGTTAATAAATGTCAGCTTATTAAAACAGATTATTAATGCTTATTAATGCCTTATAAAAAGTTTATTAACGCATTCCATGAACCTGGCTAAACCTAGTATAAAGATGTGTAAACCCAGTTTAAGTGATGTAAAACTAGTAAAAAGCCTAAACCTGAAATAAAGCAGTTTAAACTCAGTATTTATTATAAAGTAGGGTAAACCCAGTATAAATCTACTATAAATTAGTGTAAAAACCAGCCTAAACCTAGGATAAGGAAGTTTAAACCCAGTACAAACCAGACTAGACTATATATATATATTATAAAAAGAGTAAACCTAAAATAAACCATTCTAATCTAGTATAAAGCACTGTCAAGAGTGCATAAACCTGGCTAAACCCAGTATAAAGATATGTAAACCCAAAATAAACCATGCTAAACCTACAATAAAAGTAATAAAAACCAGTATATAAAGCAGTTTAAAACTTATATAAACCAGCCTAGGCCTACTAATTGGTGTAAAACTAGTAAATAAAAAAAACAAATAAAAAGCAGTTTAAACTCGTAGTATAAACCATCACATACCTGTTATTAAGTAGGGTAAACCGAGTATAAATCAAGATACACTTAGTAGAAATGGCCTAAAACAGTCTGAACCTACTATAAAGCAGTGTTAAGCAAGTAAAACCTAGCCTATACCTGGTTTAAAAGTGTAAACCTTATGTAAACCATCCTATAATAAAATAAAAGTATTTCCATTTAAAAATGCTCAAACATAACCTGGTTGTCCCCTCCTCACACACTTTGTATTGTCAGTACAATGCAAGAAAGATAGGATCATCTCAAACCTGTTTTGAGGCATTACCTTCCCAAAGCCAGAGGTGAGTGTGGGCCAAAACTTTGCCCAATAGTCTTCAATTTCTGGCTTCTCTGCCAGTGCCATGGAGAGATAAATGGCCATAAACGCTTTCATCTCGGGCATAGACACTTAACGCCACCGGTGAAATCTTGGCTGGGGTTTCAGGGGCAAACCTGAGGAAAAAAAGGAACTTGCATAGCAGTTAGTCTCTCTCGTAATGAGCTTCCAGAAGTCCTCCGTTAAAAAGATGGACTCATATGTCATTGACGGTGAAGGTTGTCATTCATCCAGGTAGAGGTCATTCTGAAAGTTGAAAATCTGGCGTCTGGACAAGGTTTTGATTGTTGAAAAGCTTTCATCTGCCAGTCCAGCAGACTTCTTCAGTTCTGGTTAGAAAGGTGGGTGAGCTGAGATTTATAGGCTGATACTTGGGGGAGTGGTATCAACCTGTTGGATGGGCTTGTGCCCTACCATTAATATGCTAATGGGAATCCCTATTAGTGCTAATGGAGCTCTCTCTCTCTATTGTTCCCTAGTTTCAGCTGAAACTGGATTGGCAGATGAAAGCTTTTCAACAATCAAAACCTTGTCCAGATGCCCTTTTTCAACTTTCAGAATATGTGTTGTTAGGCTGTCAGGATGTCTGATTTCGGATAAAAGTGGGCGTTCTTTGGTCTCTGCATTGAACTCTTCCACTTTACATCTAACCGAGCTTGATTTGAGCTACAACCATCCAGGACCCTCAGCAATTGATGGCTTGACTGCTCTATGGAAGGACCCCTGCTGTCCCCTGGAGATTCTCAGGTGAGGACTCCACTGTCCACAGGGCACCTTCGGGTGTTTGGGTAGGTCTTAATCTTTTTAGTTATATTTACCTGTGATTAAACTGTGCTACTTTTTGGATACTGTTTTGTATTTCAGACTGGAGCCTGATGGACCTCAATGGCTGACTCCAGGTCTAAGGAAGTGTAAGTGTTATTAACATTTGATCTCATTCCATTGAAAGTCATGTTCTCACTGTGCATGTGTCCAACAGATCTCTGTGAACTCAATCTTGATCCAAAAACAGTCAACACATCACTCCATCTCTCATACAACAACCGAACTGTGACATGTGAGACCATAGATCATATGTGCGCTGATCAAGCAGAGAGAGTCGAACACTGGTCTCAGATCTTCTGTTCAACTGAGCTGACTGGACGGTGTTACTGGGAGGTAGAATGGAGTGGAAAAGAGGTTTTTATAGCAATGACTTCCAGAGAAATCCCTTGTGAAATGGACAATGAAAACAGTTTGCTTGGCTGTAACAATCAGTCCTGGAGTCTTAAGATTTTAGATCGAGATTACTCAGTTTATCACAATAGAAGTGAAACAAAGATCTACTACTCTTCTTGTTCCTCCTATGGTCGGGTGGCTGTGTACCTGGATTCTGAGGCTGGTTCTTTGTCATTTTTTGAGGTTTCTGGTGATGATAAACTCTTCCACCTCCACACCTTCAACACTACATTCACAGAGCCCCTGTTTCCAGGGTTTGGGGTTTGGCCTGGGTCCTCTGTGACTCTGGTAGATCTATAACGATCAAAGCAAGTGTCCGTATTGCAGCTATCATTCGAACTGCAGCAGCCATGTTTAAATGGTTCCTTAAGAGTAACTAGGCCCCGACATCAAGGTGTATATTGGCAAAACAGCCCCATACGTCTGCCACAACTGTCACCAACGTGCACCTTTATCAGACATTTTGTGATTTCTAAGGGTTTTTACATTGTTAACGAGTAATTAAGAGAACCATGACAAACCTTGGAAGGGTCTATTTTACTTTTTTGATTTGTCTGGATGTTTGTGAAGAATGCCAAAGTAAGTGTGTCCAGGGTCCCATAGGGGTCATAAACATGGGGGCGCTATAGAGTTAGAGCTACAGTTGTGGCAGGCCTAGTTTGACACTTATGGGTTATGGAGAGGGCAAATTTTTATTTATATGGATTGAGATTATGTGGAAATGTAAATGTGAATATAGCAAAGTGTGAAAAAGGTCATTCTTCTGCTTGCCCCAAAATCACTATATCATTATTAGGATGGCATTGGGAAGAGGCCTGACTTATTTCACTTTCAGTTCCTTTATAAAATAACTACATTTATTCATTCATTAATTTTGTTGTCTGTTGTTGTGTTATTTATGTCCACCCGAGGCCCAAAGATGCCACTTACAATCAAAGATGTAGAAGTAGCTAAAAAGGGTTAGTTGTAGACTTAAACTTATTTTTACAACAATACAATGAAATCTCTGTGGCATTATTATTTCCTCTGCATATATTGTGTCTGGTCGTAGCTTATTGTAAACAAACTGCAATCAAACAGGGCTACATCTGCATTCTCTTCCTGCATTCTCTTATTCACCTCTCTTTGTGTTTTCTCAGGGCGGAGGGTCTTAAAGAGTCCCAGTCCAAGTCCTCTTCAGCCCAGTCTCAGGACAGGTCTGGAGGCTCTGGTCCCCGGCCGGTCTCTGGAGGAGGTTCTACTGGAACCTCTGGAGGTCCGGTCAGACAGTTCTTCCCTTTAGGTCAAGACTTCAGTCTTCATGATCGACCTCAGCCTGTCAGAGCGGTGCAGTCCAGTGATGCCCACGGACAGAAGTACACCTCTGATGAGATAGAAGTACTCAGGTCAGTGTCAGTCGACTAATCAACACTTACTTAAAATGCTTTTCAGCCATTTTGAACATTAGTCTTTTTGTGGATTGTGTCTGCCATTTGGTCGCTGTTTATTATTTTGGCCTGAGTACCACTTATGGTACACACTCTTTTTAGTAGTACACAGGAGTATTTTCTAGTCCTGGTCTAGAGTTAGGCAGGACAAGCATCTGTCTCTGTGATCCTGAACACATCAGCACTGTGAGCAGTGCACACCTTCACATTTTTCTATTTCTACAGTAATGCCATTCATAAATCAAAATGGAAATACAGCCACATAAAACCGGCCTGTGCTGATTATAGTTGATTAAATGGTGTGTGTGTGTTTACCGACGGCTGGTCACTTCAAACAAACTGTTTGTAAAGTAAAAGTGAAAGAATCCTATTTCATTGTCCACCAGAAGGATGCATTGTCTGTATGTAGGACTGATAATCATATTAATATAGCAATATTTTAATCCTTGGGTTAGTCTGGGTTTAATCTCCTATTAGTTTAATAAATTATACCAAACACACACATGCCTATATATATATATATATATATATATATATATATTTCTGTTTTCAGGATGACATCTACAATCAATGGCATTGCCTATGTGCCCTTCATGAGTGTGGACCTAAAGGAGCGATTTGCCTTCCCCGTCCCGTTCTCGTAAGACTGACCTTATACATCTATTGAAACGTTGTCATTGTCTCGGCTTAACCCAGTGTTGTTTTTCTTCTCTAGTGACAAAGCAGGTAAACTGGCTCTGTCGCCTAAACAGAAAGCCATCTTCTCTCGCTGGGTTCGACCTGATGAGATCAGCAACAACCCCACCATGATCATGTCTGTGTCCAGCTTCAGCATCAAGCAGGTCTGAGCAACTACTATTCTCTGTTTTTAGAGGTTTTCATATCCACACATGTAGACAGGTTTGAATGACAGTCTATTATGATTGTCTTTTATATATATATTTATTTATTACTACCATATAGGTAACTTACTGTCACAAATGGAAAAATGGAACTTGTTTGAAAGCATTACTTTTGAAGCTGAGAGCCAAATTAAATCTTGCCAAGTGCCATGACTGGAACCTGGGCCACACTTTGGACATTACTGGCCTAGTACCATCTTATCACATGAATGCAATATTATCTTAACTGAAGGCCGACACAATGTAGTTTGTCTTGTGCATGTAAACTCCAACACATTTTATTAACATACTGTCATGTTTTACCAAAAAAAATGAATGAAAATACAATACTCCAAGTTGACATTCCATTGTTCACTACCACAACCTAATGTCATTTTACTTTCATTCTTCAGACTGTGGTTTCCGACTGTTCTTTTGTGGCTTCGCTTGCTATAAGTGCAGCCTATGAGAGACGCTACAACAAGAAACTTATCACCAGGTATAAGTTATAAAAACTGTAGTAATTCCTCACATATTGGTTCATAACTGGAATTTGAATTGCTTTTTTGTGTGCCAGCATCATCTACCCTCAGAACAGAAAAGGGGAGCCCGAGTATAATCCCTGTGGGAAGTACATGGTCAAACTTCACATTAATGGAGTGTCCAGGAAGGTAAAGGATGAATCCAGAAGCTTAAAATGCTAAAGATGTGTTAATATAAAACTATATATATATATATATATATATACAAATTATCTGACCCTGTTCTATGACATAAAGTAGGTAATCTGTCATTAATTTTTCACTTTAGTCCCTCCCCTGGCCTCTACAAACGACCTACTTTACATCATCATCATAGAACAGGGTCAGATAATCAATTTTAGGTGTTTTTATTTTAGTGAAACTTAACTTATACGCCTGTCATTTTGTGGTTGTAGGTTATCATTGATGACTACCTGCCCGTGGACCGTAATGGGGAGCTGCTATGTTCTTACTCAAGTAACAAAAATGAGCTGTGGGTGTCGCTCATAGAGAAGGCCTACATGAAGGTGATGGGAGGATATGACTTCCCCGGATCTAACTCTGTGAGTGAACATGGTTTGCCTCATGGAAGACGGATGTATCCATTCACAATAAAAATACAAAAAATAAAAATGTATTTCTTGTCGCCAGAATATAGACCTCCATGCGCTCACAGGCTGGATCCCTGAGCGCATCGCTATGCATTCAGACAATCAGTCGTTCAGTAAGGACGGCACCTTCCGCATGCTGTACCAGAGGTGAGACACAATGAATGAATTGTTTGACTGAACCATCTTGGAAATCTAAATTATACTTGTAAGCTAAATAGTTCACTAGTTTGTAGTTGTAAAAAGGGGTGGGTGATATGATAAAAATTTAAAATCCAAATTTTATTAAGCCAAAATCACGATTTAGATTTTATTTGACTTTGTTTTTTTGTCTTATACAGAAGACTGCTGATTCATACAATACTACAACTACAATTTCAATGTACATCTAATCCAATATTTATCGTCATACTTAATACTATTGATTATCCTTTTTTATTAATATTAAAATATTGTTTCAGTTAAAATGACGGTGAAGAGCAGAGCATAAATCAATGCACTGTATCACGATTTAAAAATCTTCCCAATTCCTATAACTTCATTTCACAATTACATTTTTAGTGCCCCGTTGTAAATACATTTTTTGATCCCTGTTTTTGATCCCTGTTGTAGATTTCACAGAGGAGATGTCCTGGTCACCACAGCGACAGGGGTGATGACGGAGGAGGAGGGAGAGAGGTGGGGTTTGGTGCCAACACACGCCTATGCTGTTCTCGACATCAGGGAGTACAAGGTAACACGCCCACCAGGTATTCACATATTTTCTGGTGTGACAGAAGTTTCAGCAAATGTATGTAAATCTCCAAATTCAGATGAATTGCCTAAAGAAAAGAAGGAATTGGCAACAAAACTGGTTATTTCATTAGACCTGGATATTCAGCTTTTTTATAAAGATGCCTGATCCTATTTTAAAAAAAGTGACATTCTTATTAACCTGTGGACTTGTCAATATTGTGTTTATGATAAAGGCAATGTTTTGTTTTCGAGTCAATGCTCATTATTTTCTGTTATATTTCTTTTTAGGGAATGCGCTTTCTTCAGCTGAAGAATCCTTGGAGTCATCTGAGGTGGAAAGGACGCTACAGCGAGCGAGACGAGAAGAACTGGACTTCCGAACTACTCAAATACCTCAACTTTGACCCCAAGACCGCACAGAAGTTTGACAACGGTATTATTTTGACTAGGCCTGCACAATGAGTATATTTATCACAAACAATTACACTCAAAAGGATTGTCTAAATCTATGGTCTTTTGGAAAGGTGCTGAATAATATAACAACACAAACAACTGATTGAGTACATTATAGAGCTGGGGATTATAAAAGAAACATATTCATCTAATTATTTCACTCTATATAAATTGTCTTATGACCAAACCAAAAAATCCCAAAAGGTCATAATCACACATTTCACATAGTCCCTCATATTTACTCTCTAAAGTTCTGTTTTGTTACCCTAGGTGTGTTTTGGATTGCATGGGAGGACCTGTGCCAATACTATGATGTCATCTACTTAAGCTGGAACCCTGCCCTGTTCAAAGAGTCCTTCTGCATCCACAGGTTTGGTCATTTTATTTGATCATTTTCACAGCCGTGTCAGAGTGGAGCCCTAACAGTGTATGTGTGCTTCATGTGCCTCTGCAGTAGCTGGGATGGAAAGCAAGGACCTGTCAAAGATGTGTACAGTTTGGCCAACAACCCTCAGTACAGACTCGAGGTCCAGTGTCCAGCAGGGGGAGCTGCTGTCTGGGTACTGCTCACCAGACACATCACTGATAAGGTAGGGATTAAGTGCAAAAAAGAAGCTGCGTACAGAATTTTTCAACTGTGATAGGGCTGAAAAAAACGTTTTACAGGTTTTATAACGACTTCCAACTACAGAACTTCATCGACTGGACTGAAATTGTATTATATTTCAAATATTATATCATACATTGTGTTTATGATTGTTTGTTTGCTAAGACAACTTCTAAACAGTTTGAAGTTCAGCCACATTGAATGCATCAGTAATCAAAGCTGAAAAAACTGTTGCCCCTGAGAGAACAATGTTACTGTTTCTATTCTACACTGAGTCCTGCTGGCCGGGCTAGGTCTATATTTTGAGCAAAAAACTGATATAAAATTTGTATCATGCATATTTTGTAGTAAAAGCAGTCACTTGTTAAGCACCTCAGCATATATCAAAACTCTCCTGGTTAAATGTGTCTGATTTTATATACTAGCATCTGTCCAATGTCTCAAACATGTATCAGAAATAGGAGATTTAGAAATCTCAATATGATCAACATATAAGTGTCATAGTTAAAGGGTGATTTACTGTTGTGTTTTTCTTATTTCCAGGATGATTTTGCACAAAACAGAGAGTTCATCACTCTAGTTGTTTACAAAAACGATGGGAAGAAGGTCTATTATCCAGGTAAGGCTTTTATACATTATTTGTTTACTTTTTTTTCTCCCACAGCAGGGATACAAACTACTGCTGAATGAGTATTGTGTCCTCTGGTCCTCTGGTCTTATGAATATGTAATACATGACTATTGTATCTTTGCCAGCCGACCCCCCTCCCTACATCGACGGGATCCGTATCAACAGCCCTCACTACCTGACTAAGATCAAGCTGACCAACGCAGGCTCTCACACCTTCACTCTGGTGGTGTCGCAGTACGAGAAACAGAACACCATTAACTACACTCTAAGGGTAAGGACGGGACTGTCAATCATTTCACATACACCGCATTGATAGATAGGCCTATATAACGCACACATTTGGGTTAAATGTAATGCCTATTATATGTAATGCACCAACAGGGACATCTAAAGTAAAGATTTTGAAAATGATTTTTAAGACTTCCTACATACCTGCCAAGATTTATTTATTTATTTATTTATTTACAGCTGCCTAAACATTTTGGGTAACACTTTAGAATAGCTCAGTTTTACTAAGAAGTATGGAAACATCAATACATATGTAGGTAATGAGAAGATTCTGTTCTATATATAATTAATGAACAGATGTTTCCAAACTTTTGGTTATAACTCAACTTAATGTTAAATGGTAGATTAAGCGTTCTCATCTGAGCTTCTTTCAGCTTATCTCTTTGAATTATGTCTGAAGAGGAACTGATTCTTGTCACAGAAGAGTGTGAGCACACATCAAACACTGAGCTATGACCTGTTTGTGGAACTACCATTCTGCTCATTCTGCATCCAAGCTTATATCATAAAGGCTAGAATTGTGAACTTCCCGTGTTGGCATTTCTTCAATATAAACGATAACTTCACTTGCACTTACAACTGAAAGCCAACTGTTTGTATTTTCTGTGTAAATTCAGGACTCATATAATCCACAGTTGTGTTGTTTGTGTTCATACTGTAGGTCTACTCCGTCTGCAAATACAGCTTTTCCAAGATCCCAAATCCTTTCACAAATATGAAACGGGTAGGTATATTCTGGCTATGTGTGTTTTTTGTCTATTTTTGAAGCTCATTTCTTTGTAGCAGTTTCACCGGTCCAAATGTCAACTTGTGTAAATGTAATTTGTAAACCAGCTTACCTTAGTGAGACAGGACCCAAATGTGAGTTGCATGAAGGATGAATTCTGTACTTAATGGAAAGCCTCTACAGGTCACATGCATAACTAGACCCTTTAAAATGTGTGTCTCATGGAATGTTCAAAGTTCCGGAATGGAGGCAACTGGAGGAAAAGTGAGTTAACTTTACAGAAAAGCAGTGTTTGTGAAGGATAGAATAATTCTGAGCATTCCATAAAAAACATTTCTGTAAAGTCTAGTCCAGTAGAACTAAAAATTCTAAATGTTGCCACCAGCTAAAATGCTAACGTTACATTAACTAAATATACAATGTGAGGTACATTCACTAATGTTCCCTAACCAGGCTCTGACATCACCTACATGTAGAGAGTGGTTGTCATTTGACAAAATCATCTTAATTTGCAATATTTTTTGGCTGATGCTAATTTTTAATGTATTACGGTCTTCAGTTCCAGTTGCCTCCATTCTGGAATTTAGAACTTTCTGTTTACAAACTAATTTATTATAGTTCAGTATTTACTAAATATAGGTATAACACTACAGTAGACAACATTAGATAACATTACACATACATCATACCATATCCATGACATAATAACTAATATTGGCAAATGCCCATACAACAATGATGCCACATAAGAAATGCATGTCTAAATATGTCTGACTGATTGTTGATGGTTGTGAACAGATTAACGGTCAGTGGAAGGGTGTGAGTGCAGGAGGCTGTGGGAACAACAAGGACTCATACAAACACAACCCCATCTATCAGATCAACTTAGAACGTTCCGGACCACTGCTCATCGAGCTCCGAGGGTCCAGGTGAGATGTACTTCAAATACAACACACTAAATCCTCTATAACCAAAGAATAATTCTGACCATTTCTAGGGGACACAACCCAAATGCGTGTGTTACACTGAGCCTTGTGTAGTGTAGTCCATAAATATAAAGAATACAAAAAATAAATAAAGCTTTAAATTGACTATCTGACTCCGTTCTGTGATGTAAAGTAGGGGAGGGACTAAAGTATAAGAACTGTGATTGTGTACATGTGTTTTTAGTTTATTTAGGGAACTTGTGGACTGCAACTGGAAAGGTTATTCCAAATGACAGAACCACAATATACAGTACATAAGGAACCTAAGATATTATATAGCATAGAAAACAAGGCCTTGTACTTTAAGGTATACAGTAGATTTATCAATATCCCTGCATAGTCTTCAAAACAGTAAAGGAATAATGGCTGTGCAGTTAAATTAATGCACGATGGAATAATCAGACTCATCAAGGAACACCCTTAAAACCTCTGTCACAGTTTACATTGTTAGATTGACAACAAACTTAACAGGGCTTTCTTGAATTACCATAAGGCTATATAAGAGGTCAACAGCACAGTAAACATTGTATTATTTGATTGTATAAAAGCAGAAAAAAGTTCTTATTCACAGTATATGATGTAATATGGACAGTTTCACATCTGTTTGTCTTGTGTGTGCAGACAGTACAGTGTTGGCTTTGAGATGGTTACGGTGTCTACAGTGACTGATCCAGGAGCAGCAGGCTTGAGCAAGAAGAGCAGTGGAGACTACAGGTACTACACATATACCTTCATTTGGATATAATCTTGTATTTCAAAAACATTACTTCAATGTGACATGGCGACAGTAGTTTAGGTGATCAAACAGGTTGGCGGTTTGATCCCCACTCCATCCACTTCATACTGACATTGTGTCCTTGGGCAAGACATTCAGCCATAACAATGTATGTGTTAGTGTGATTTGTTGTGGTGTGTTTGGCGGTCTCAGTGGCTTTTGGCATCACTGTCAATCTGCCTCAAGACGGCTATGGGTTAAAAATGTGGTTTGTCACCACCAGTAGAGTGAATGAATAATTTAAAAAAAGTCTTTGCTGGATCTTTTTCAACTGTTGCACACAGGTACATATCATGAAGATGCAGAACTGGATTGAGTTTGGTACATCTTTGATTAATCCTGCTGAACATAAACGAAATCGCGTGAATGTTGTCACATTGATCAGGGCAATTGTATACTTAATGTACATAGGCACATTACAGAGGTCAAATAAAGAATGCCTCTATAGCGCCCCATGTTTATGACCCCTATGGGACTCTGGACACACTTACTTTGGCAGAGAGCAATGAAACTTGGTACAGTGATTCTCCACAGTGTACCCAACATAAAATATTATTATGACCCCACC
>JAVQKC010080595.1:0-15759 GCA_036025475.1 Philypnodon macrostomus | reverse complement strand
CCTATAATCTCAGCTCACCCACCTTTCAAACCAGAACTGAAGAAGTCTGCTGGATTGGCAGATGAAAGCTTTTCAACAATCAAAACCTTGTCCAGATGCCCTTTTTCAACTTTCAGAATCCCCACATATTGTATAAGTACAGGATTGAGGTAATGGAAATACACTGGGGTTCAATCTGCACTGTTAAATCTGGTATGTGATGATTCAGCAGCTGCCTGTCACCAGCTCAGCTCACACTTGCTTCATTTATGTTTTAGAAATCCCACGAGTGGTCATTTGTGTTACTGCAAAGACCTCCCTTGGTGAATGCTGTAGTCAAAGTCCCATGGCTGTGTCTGTCAGCTCACTTCATGTCACCTCATGTCACTGTGAAATGGCTTTTAGCGTACGTGGTCCTATTAAATAAAAACAATTAATTATATATATGTAATGTTTTATCTTTGAAATACACTTTACAAGGCCACTATATAATTTAGCTCTTTGGTGTGGACTGTGGCTGCTTTGGGGTACAACACATTTATACATGTTTACCTTGCATATGCAGACTTTGGTTGGAAATTCTTGCCATTTTTCCCACAGAACTGACGTTTGGTGGGGTGTCTGTGGCTCAGGTGGTATAGCAGGTCGCCCAATAGCCAGACATTTTGCACTTCAGTTCCAAATCCAACCTGTTAATATTGCCAATGTGTCCTTGAGTAAGACATTTCACCCACCTTGCCTATGTATCAATATCTGTGTCTGCACGGAATCACGCAGCACCACTGAAGCGCTGTAGTGTGTATGCCGGGCCCGTTGGTGGCACCGTGACACTGCCAGGAAAAAGCTGAGCGGCGCTATGTTTGTTGTTATTGTTGGCGGATTGCTCAGAAACATTTGAAATGCCTAAATGCCTAAACAATAAAATACCTTAGCAGATACGCCTAAACTCGTCTTTGTGTGGGCCTCAGTCTGCCCAAGCTGTGGCTATAGAGGTAGCTTACCACCGACACTGTATGATTGCGGAGAGACTAGACTTAAAATGTAAATCCATTGATTTAATTAGTGGTCATTTGCTTTTCTTTAGTGCGTTCTATTGCCACAATCCCATGGTTTTGTCAACTCACTACAACCTCATCTCACAAAATGGCTTCAGTTGCCTGTCTTTTACCATCTATCTGTCAAGGAGACAATTTCCTCCCTGAGACACTGTCATTGGTAATTATGGCCCGAGATAAACTCTACTGGAACAGCTGGAGCCGCAGCCCCCAACATCCCGCCTACAAGGTCAACCTCTGAAGGGCGCACCTACTGAAGAAGAAATAGGCCGCTGGAGGAAAAAACAGCCATAACTGCAAAAAGGCACTGTGGTTTTATTTAAACTTCTTTTGTCATTGTCTTTATAACACAACCTCCTGACAAGCATTACTTTTAATAGCCATATTTCCACCCCTCATCTGTCCCTCCAACATCTCAGTTAGTCCGGGTTGTAACAGTTTTATGAAGCTTTAGGAGAACAAGCGTGCTCCGTTTTATGCCAGCGTCTGTGATAGAAGATATTGGCTGCAGTGCAGTCTATAGTCATAACTCTGCATGGGGCTGACAGATAAACTGGGCTGGTAGTAAATAATAAGATGCAGTAGGAGACCTTGGAAGTGGCCCCTGAACTAATTTAAAGCCTTTTTCTTCTGAATTAAAATGAAGCCATAATCCACAACAGCTTTTTCAGATCACACCAATAAGAGACATCTATCATCAGGTGTGGGAGAGGAATAGGCTTTATCTCCATTGTACAAACTTCAGTGGTGCACTTTCTAACCTTCGGCTTACTTAATTATTCTACAGGATGTAAATTAAGTTATTCAGTCAGAGGTTCTGTCACATAAACACCCACAGTTTAATCAGGTTTAGTACTGGTTTAGTACTGGTTTAGTCGGGTTTAGTACTGGTTTAGTACCGTTTTATTTGGGTTTAGTACTGGTTTAGTACCGGTTTAGTACTGGTTTAGTCGGGTTTAGTACTGGTTTAGTACCGGTTTAGTCGGGTTTGGTACTGGTTTAGTACCGGTTTAGTACTGGTGTAGTCGGGTTTAGTACTGGTTTAGTACTGGTTTAGTCTTTATTTTAAGCCAGTTTGGTTTTGAGATTTCTGGCCATTCTTTCTTCCTTTCGACTTTTCCCCTCTGTGGTCCTCACAGCTAAGCATTGGCCTATAGCACACAGTCATCGGCATAATCATTTGGCATTGGTTTTACCTCTGGTCTCCTTACTGACCCCACATTTTTTTTCAAGTTGAGACTGGCACAAAGACTGCACTGGCTGTGACCTCCTGTGACCGGACTAAACCTGATTGGACTGAACCATCTCTAAACAGCATTTTCTATACAGATTCTATACATTTGTCATAATATTGACACATTTTGCAAAGAAAACTGATTTTTGTGACTTTTTCAATTATTATAAACAAGGCTGGCTTCCTAACTGCAAGTCAGTGTTGTTCTGAAAAGCACACACAATATGAAGATAACATACTTGACAGAAGGTTATAGAGTTAAATATTAATGGGCTAAAGTTACATCAAATTTTTTTCCATAACTGAACTATCAATGCCATCAATCTCTGTCATCCATTAGACAAGTGCTCACTTTCACTTTGAAGAGATGAGGAACTCGGCCGTATAGATTTCTATCTGAAATCAGTATCAGAGAAGTAGAAATCAATGACAGGCCTTGTTTCCTGCAAGAGTCATGGAGCTAACAACGCACACAGACAGAGCCTGAGAAATAATCTCTCCTGGCATCTGGATATTCTTTATCTATCTTTCTTTCCAACACTCAATTATTAAACATGAAATCTGATTATAGAGTATTTAAGTAAATTGGTGCTGAAGTTTTGGATCTTTTATCAAAACTTTGTGAATTAATAGGGAAGATAGACGCTTGAGTGTAGTCCATAGTTTCCCTAAAACAAAATATAAAGAAATAAAAAAATAAAATGTTTTATCTGACCCTGTTTGATGATATCAAGTGGCATCTGTCATAATGATCATTTCACTTTAGTCCCAACTCTGGTCTCTACAGTGACATCAGATCAGAGTTTGTGGGTTCCCACTTTGATCAATATTAGTCTGATGTTACTTTAGTCCTGCCCCTTGCCCCTACAGACTACTGTTTTCTTATTTTTGGAAACTTCCAGACTACACCTTTGAGTCTTGGACATGAACCATCAATCTTCTAGTAGATATATAGATAAGAGTTCTATAACATTTCAAATATAAACCCATTATATATCTCAGCATAATAAAGAATCCATTAAATTACATGGTCATATACATATACATTACATTATGTTCTTTTTACTCATCTCTTTTGACTGGAGCGAGTAGCTTAGCCCTATCTTGCAATATAACAGAAACCCTAATAGCTATTTATAAATCTATATGGTGATTCATATCAACACCAAAAACCTAATTTCTAAAATGTCTGACCATGTACTACTGAATACATTTCACATCAATATTGTTAACACAGCAATTACAATATACTGAATTCTCAAGCATATAAAATACTGTAACAGTTAAAGAAATATTTTTGTTGAAACTGTGCAGTCCTTTCAGACAGCAGTTTGCAGCTATATTTCAAACCTACAGTGATGTCCTGTAATGTATAATTGCCATACTTATGTCTTATGCAAGGGTCAAAGCATTTCAGCTGACTGAAGATCTAAGATAAAAGCTGGACGATAGCTTAATAATTAACACTAATATTAAAGCAATTTAGATCCCACTATTATCTTTTTCTGAGCGGGAGAGTTATTATAACCTTCCAAAACAAACAAAAAACACAAATACACAGACACAAAGAGGTGCACAAAGAACCGCTTATAATTGTGTCTTGATCCATGATGATGTCCATGTCAATGTTTCATAAACTGATATTTGTTTTACTGATGATAAAAAAAATGTTTCGCTGTAGGGTAAAGACATCTGTACTGATCTCCATGGAAACAGCATCTATTTACGAGTCATAGTGGTTAAAATGCACATCTGCTAAATGCTCATTTTTCGATACGTTGTCCATTATAGTTTTCAGTTGTTCCTTCAATGTATGACCTCTGTTCTTCCCATTTAATACTGACCATTGCAGAGCAGGATCGCACCACAAAGGCTTCAGTTTTGGCTCTGACCAATCACAGTTTGACTCTTGTGAAATTGCCCTATATTCAACTTAATTGAAATTTTTATTACATTTTAGGCAGATTATTACATAATGTGGCTCTACACACCTTCTAACAAGTCAAAGATGAAGAGATAATCCTGCTTAATAAAATATTTTTGTGCCACTGTAAACTGATTTGAGATTTAAGTCTCTCTACATTGAATCTAAGCCATATAAATGAATAGCCAAAGTTGCCAGGTAATGATGTTCTCTATTCTTTAGCCTTGAGATGTGATCTGCTTAGTTAACTCCGGGTGCTGTCATCAGTGATGCTCGTCACTGTGGTCTGATGATACAAAAGACATTGGCACGTAATGTGGTTTGTGAGTGCATTATGAAGAAAAAAAAAACTAAAAAGCTTGGTCAAAGCTGGGTCAAAGCTGGGTCAAATCTGGGTCAAAGCTGGGTCAAAGCTGGGTCAAAGCTGGGTAAGGGGCGGAGAAATACTTGTACCTCAGCATTCGAATTGCCTGCAGGGAGACAACAAGAGGACAGTGGCCACTCGTGTCCCGGGCCACCTGCTGCCTGCCTGTCTCCAGTACGTAATGAAATGTGACATAGTGGAGATGACGGCTGCCCTGACAGACTAAGATACAGTGGCAGCGGAGAAGTTGCCACACCTGTGCACCCCCAAGGTGAGGGAGAGACGGGGGCTCTGGTGATTTTTCAGCCGACAGGTGATACATCATTCAGCAGTGGGTCCTTAGAGGGGTACTCTCAGCAGAAATGTGACAGGTGTGATGACGGGTGCACATCTGAATAATCGCATGGCATTAATGTATGAACAGAGAATGGACCTTGACCTAATGTATAGTTCATGCTTTGACGCGCAATCATGTTTCGGGTTTACAATAAATGGTTTGAAATAGATACAATATCTTGTGAGCCGAAGTTCTCTGGGTGAAAATGATCTGTTGAGGCCAGAGATCAGCGGATGATTTAAAAAAAAGACGAGAAAAGAAAATGTAACATTCGCTCAGATGTCCAATAAATTACATTGAGTTTTACAGAAGAGGTGGGCTACAGCCAAAAAAGAGTCTTACACAATATGATACCAGTGAGGGATTGTTTTTTTTTTTAAATAGACTAAATGAAGATAATACATTTTTTAGTTATGCATTGCCATTGTACCATAATGGTATAAAAGTGAAAAAGAAGGATTTCTCTTTCAATTTGAACATTATTTTAGGGCAACAATGTAACATAGAGGGTAAAAAAAACACACTGATTACTTACTAAACTATACAAGATAATAAAACATAAAGCAGGTGGACTCCAGCAGCACAAGACATGTATGATGGCGGCATAATCTAATTTATGTTTTGAAGACTGGTGTTAAAAATTATCCCTTAGATCTGCTGAAGTGACAGGAGCAAAGCCTGTGTTTTTACATGTGTGCACTGTGTCATGTCTGCTCTCATTAATACAGTCAGAGTGAATCATTTATCTCCAGTTGGCTGGAAGACTCTCGCCCTGCTGTCATTTGTGAGTTTAAGACAGAGCTGATTTTGTTCATTGTCAGTTTTTCTAAGGTCTAGTATTTAGTATTAGAACTGATCTAATTTCATTCTTTTTTACAGTCTTTGCAGAACAGAATTTTTCTATGGACCCCATGTTTATAATGTACATGTGTATTATTCAGCCAGCCTGAACTTACCAGACACCTTTAAAACTTTTGAAACTATTTTAACAATAGAGGCTATAAGGTTCTTAGACTTGAATAATGGAACAAAAAACTTGTGAATAAACACAATAGAATGTAGCTGATATTCCTGAATAGAAGAAGCAGTGCATCACCTCTGGGAGCCAAGCATGATTTTCCATGCCTATTTATTAAAATGCACTTAAATTAAAATCCTAGCATATGGATGGGGTAGAGATGACAGCACATCAAACACACAAGTGAGATGTTGAATCTGGGCCAACATTGGCACATCATTCAGTTTTTTTAACGCTGCCAGATGCTACCAGCCTGCATCTGAAACCCTGTGGTTTAACATGGGAGGGATTTCACTTTTACTCCATATGAAATACTAAATTATAAATTGATATGTTCTTAGGGGAAGCATAAGATTAGCAGATCTGGAGTAACTTTACGGTTTGTTTGTCCAAAGTCTAACCAACACATCTCTTGATTGTTGGATTTTTTTTTTATTTGTATTTTTTGTATTTGAGTATTTTCCATTCAATTGTCTGTATTGTTGACTCCTGCTTCTCGTTCTGCCTGTTGCTGCACTGTACTGTGAGCATGCTGTGTTGGAACCTCTCAAGAGACACTTCTGAAGATGCTATTGCCATGGGCACTAAAAACCACTATAGGAAATTTACACCACAGCCTAGTTTCGAGAGGCTCCACTGATGAAGATGTGTTTTTTTCTTTACGTCAAACACAAAGGAGGCTTTTGAATGGGAGCTTTTACTAAACAAATATGTGTCTCTGTGTCTCTCGCTGATTCAAAACAGTACTTACTTATTTGAGATGCATATTAAACTGTTTGTATGACTCTCTGAAGAAGTGCAAGGATAATTAGCAACTTCCCAAAGACACACAGTCACAACATACTGACAGATGGTGTTTGTTCAGGCGTGATTTGAACTTACCTGCAGATGTATCACTGCGTATAAGGTGGAAGTATGTTTTAATAACCTTTATAAACCAAAAATTTGTAATCAATTTACCCGACAGTCAATGAGACAGACACATCCAAGAAGTCAATTTTCATATTGTGTCACAACAAATAAACAGGACAAGAAAATTAACAGGGATGAAAGAAGTGAATCAAATTACCGTATTTTCCGCACTATAGGGCACACTGGATTATAAGGTGCACTGTCAATGAATGGTCCATTTTTTAAACTTTTTTCATATATAAGGCGCATTAAGCGAAACAAAACAGTCAAAGTCAGTCAGTCAAACTTTATTAAACGCGTTCACAATAACTCTCAACATTGTTCAAACGTTAATGGTGTATTCACAATAACTTTCAACCTCGTTCAGTTGTAACACGTAAAAATTAAATGGCCATTTTTGGGTCATATATAAACACTAATAATAATACACTACTAATATTACGGTGAAGCAGAGTATGTATCACTCTGCAACGCTAATGACTCCCGGAGCTTTGTAGTTTACCGAAGTCGTACCAAAGCATTTTGACAGAGCGCCTTGAGCGCCGTGTGAAATCGCTTGGAGGTCAGTAAGCACAACCAGAATTAATCCATATATATATAAGGCGCTCCGGATTATAAGGAGCACTGTTGGTTTTTGAGAAAATGAAAGGCTTTTAAGTGGGCCTTATAGTTCGGAAAATACGTTATATGGAATTTTCTTCATGCCCTCAGTCCTGTAAAAACTATTGGTCCGCCTTGCTAATATACTGCATTGTCAAATGGTTGGTGCCTAGTTGCTTAGTTAAAACCAAGTAGTGACTCTATGACAAGGCAGTGTGTATTGTGTAATGCTTGTTTTTGCAAAGTAATAGGATTTTCCTTTGCACTTGTTCCCGACAATAGCTTCCGAACTCACTCTTTGTTGTCACTGTTGTTAAATTCTATTATGAAGCTAATTTTGAAAGAGACAGCTTCTGCCACAGGCATGGATAAATTGGTACTTTTCATTGAACGATTATCATCTTGTCAATCTAGTTAACGCTGAAATAATAGGCTGTCATGCAGAGATTTTTTGACTTGCATTATTTAACATTACTAAGCATTGTTAAACAAGCATTCCCACTGTTTGCTGGTAATAGTTTTCTTATTCTTTCCATTTCTCCAGCCCTTGAAGTTTATGTTGCGAGTGTTCATTTTTCTGTCAGTCTCTGAGCAAATTGGAGTTATAAAGGTCAATTTGGAAGTGTCAGGTAAAGTCCTTGACATTTAAAAGCCATTTTGCGATCAGAGTCGAAGGCTATTATGAATGCCTCTGTCTCCAAGTCATTATCATTTTTTGAGATTAAGGGTGACTACTGCATACATTCTCCTCATATTATTGGAAGGTGGCACCAAAATACAATTGATTTTGCGTTATAATATTTTGTTATCAGCTGTATGTGTATCCCTCATGATTATTTCAGTAAAGAACATTGTTATTTCACTTGATGGCACCAGTGCTCTTTCAACTAATGGATGATTTGGTGTGGAAATTGGTCAATACAGAAAGACGTGCAGCTACCTCTTGCGTTAATGGAACTCAGCAGACTTTGATCAACCCCCGTAGTTGTCATTGATAAGTCAGTAGTTCTTACGACATTTCCCTGCTCTCTTTGTCTCCTGAAGGCATTACAGCAAGAGATTTTATCGACTCTCATGTCGAGGGGAAGAGTCGGCTGGAGATGTTCTGGGACTTCTTGTCTGAAGCGTTGTCCGTCAGACCGGCGAGCATCAACATTTTCAGCATCGCAGACAGAGGGGATAAAGCAGTGGACATTCATTTCTATGTGCTAACTGAGCTGGAATACCTCCGTCCAGAGAAACTGCATGGTGTCCTCGCAGCACATAAAAAGAAGGTATATATCCCATCTTGTCTGTTAGATAGAGATCAATGCTCATATATCAAGTGATTCACTCAAGGGCTCGAGGGAAAGAGATAACAGTGCGTTTTTATCTGCCCTCTTATTTTCACACCAACTTTCTGTATGTGAACAACCTGGCCCTGTCATGTTTGCTCATCTGTCCCATTCATTTTGTCATGGAATGCTAAACGATCTACCATTGTGAGTTAAAAAACAAGCTGTTAAAAAGCATATAGCAATAGATTTTTTTTATATATAGAGCACCACTGGTTTGGCTGTTACATAACTGTTATACAGTCCTGTGCAGAAGGTGAAGATACCAGAAGCAAAGACAATGGGCTTAAGTCACAATGGTGAGATACTGTAAAAATTGTGTCCAGACGATGATCCAGATACAACACAAACAAAGTTGATCATTTTGAAATCATTGCTACTTTTCTGCATAAATATGGTATACAAATAAGCATAACTGACAATTTAGCTTCAAACATAAACTATCAAGTCAAATATAAAAAACCATCTGTGTTAAAAATAGTGCATATATAACATTTTAAACTAGCAGGTACAGTATATTTCCATAATATCACATACTATTACTGTACAGCAATCGGTCTATTTTGACAAGCATCACAATCATTTATACAGCTTACTTAACTTAATCAACAAATATTGTCACATAATATGTCTTCACACACTTTCCTGTCTGCCTTTTCACACTCTCTACAGCTGCAGTCACTTCTTCGTGTGACTGTGAAGCAGGTGCAGGTGGATGAGTGCGTTCATGCAGACTGTAGGACTTCCACTGGCTGCTCCACCGAACTAAACGTCAGTGACTCGCCCACCCTGGTCGATTCGGGTGCTTTGTCCCTTGTCTCAGTCAAGGTGTCCACGACAGCTGTTTGTGGTTGCACTGCCAGAGACATGACACACCAGCCCTGCTCCTTCTACCCTAGCAACCCCTGCCTCAACGGAGGAACCTGTATCGACACACAGAATGGATACAGGTGCACGTCTGCTCTCAATAAGATCTCATACACTGGGCCTGTTTTTTCTTTTTCTTCTGCAGTGCTCTTTTGAAAGGCCTTAGATAGTATCCCTGAAGTTTGACCTAACTTGCTTTTAGCTGCACTGTGGCGTAGTCAGCTGAATATAGAGAGTTTTTTTTTCTAAAATGCTTGGTATCACTGCAGTAAAGTTCATGTTCAACTAAACATACATTTACATTTTATTGTATATGTATTTAAATACAGATGTGCCATATACATATGTATGGCTATTACATTTTTTTCACTGTCTATCAGTATATTCCCATCACAAAGGGTCACAAATCAATGTACTCTTTTTGTCAGCCCCAAGCCTGGATAAATATATACAAAGCAAACATAATAATTAATTTTAACTGGTGGTTAGTTTGTAGTGTGTGTACCATGGTAAAGTAGAGCCTGGGTTTTATCTCAGATCTGCCATGTTGTCTTAATGTGCTTTTTCACAAAAAGCACTGAGGTTAAAATAAAATAGAAACCCGTTTCTATTTAATTTCTATTCATTCTAAAAGTCAATGTTTACTGTTATGTATGTGCCAGGAGGTTATGATTTTTTCCATTTTAAGTCAGTTGTCATACTGTAGTGTATCTCTCAAAACATCTTGAATCAGGCATAATTTTGACATCAACATCAAATGTTAAATATGTAATGCACTAGGTGTTACTCAAGAACCCTCTTAAGTATTGTATATAGCAACACCTTGACTTCAGCAAATCAGCAAAATATCAGTAATCAATTCCACAGGCCTAAATCTTCAAATGTTCAGCCCTTTGTGGTCGTCTATCACAGAGGAAGCAGCATGCAGTTCATTTTAAGCACACACTAATGCCCAGATTAAATAAAAATAGGGCAGGGGGATTAGCACAGCTCTGGCCCCCCTCTACGTTCACAACTTCTCGAAATCTCTTTTAATGGCGTTTACATGAACATGCAACTTTGTAAAAGGCGCCCGGTGCAGAGAGGGCAAAGCTAAAGAAATGACCTTTTTACTTATTTGACGTTTATCTTTTAAATTGTCTCTGCTGCAGCTGATGTTCATCCTTCTGAGGGATCCCTTGTTGCATAAGAACACCATCTCTTTCTCTATATGTGCTGTGGACCATATGCCCTGTATTGCATTACAACCATAAAGAATCCTATTTTTTTGCGGTATCCTTTGTAGCGTAGGCTTAAGAGGCAGCCATGGCTCTGTAGCTGATCAGATATTGTCAGTCAGAGTGCGGAAAACATGCCCCTGTGCTCCTTGATTTGGCTACACTCTCGAGAGTCACATGAAAGAGCAACCAAAGACTGAGGTGCTGTGCTTGACTTGTGCATATGTATGTGTAAGACTACCCTTTGCTTAAGCCGTCCCTTTTTGCTTTGTATAGATCAGTATTCCTGACATGCATTGGCCCTCTGCTGAATAAACAGCATGGGGAGAAACAGCCCCTAACTGCCTGGGCACACAGAGCCTCCTTCAGACACTGCATGAAAATAGATGGCTTTGACATTATCAGTGAAGCCAGCTTGTCTCACATGCCTGCAGTGGAGGGGACCGGAGATCAACCGGTCTCTTCCATTCCTACCAATGTGATTGAATAGCTTCTTTCTTATCGCCGCATGTATCTCCACCCTTATGGCAATTTTTCGGGTACCATTATTATTCATATTTACTATTGCGGGCGGATTCGCAAACACTTCGCAGAGATACACAGAACACATTCATTTCTCAGCTAATGTTTCTGCAAGAGCGGTGATGCCTAACAATCAGACTCTAATCAAAGCAGATAAGTACAAGAAAAGGCAATTGCACAGATGTCAACCACAGTCTGTAATACCTCACGAGTGAGAATAGGGCTGGGAGGGTAGGGAGATGTGAAAAGAAAAGTCCAGGAAATCAGTGGTGGTACAGCGAACAGAAAAGTGAAAGAAATAGAATTAATTATCGGCTAACAAAGGAGATGTGGTGTGCTGAGCAGGAATAGTCTCAAGAGGGTTAGACTCAGGCAGCTGTGAGAGATAAAGAACAGACTAGAGTAATGCTGTGTTCATAGCTAATTGATTTGATGTGCAATTGAATATTCAAAAGATTCATGGCTCATGCAAACAATCGATTGATAAAAATGCCTTCTTAGCTGTTTGAGAGGCCCGCTCTGTGGAGCATGGTCAAAGAGCATGTCTTGGGTAAATCAACATCCTCATGGTCTAAGTGCTTTATTGTCTACAACAGTGGATGGGTCTTAATTCAATGTTCAGACAAATCCCATTTATATGCTGCAGTTTCAGTGTTTGATATTTTGCGCAATAAGACATGGTCATCCACAGACCATGGTTAAACAAAGGGCCGTTACTATAAATAAGACGAAATAACCCAATAATAATGTACTACAACAAGAGTACTAATTCTTCCACAACCGTAATCACATCATCTGACGGCTTAAGTGGCCATTTCTTTTAGATGTTGTCAGATTGAGACACTTAAATTATGCTCATACATAAAAACAAAAATGTTCATCTAATATTATTCTGTGGTTAGGCACTAGTCAAGCCAATACTCTACTAGCACAACAGCAAGGACTGCTCAAAATAAGATGCTTGTGTGTTTCCAATTCCTCGTGTGAAGGGAAAAGTCACCTTGCTCATGTCCGGAGATTGGACAGTGGGAGCATTATTTGGTGCAGAAACAAAAACTGACAGTTTCTTTCACTTTTCCTGTGTTTTTTTATTCCTTTGCTACAGGTGCCACTGCCCCCCACAGCTTGAGGGGCCAGACTGTCAGCAGACAAGACTTAGTTTCCTTGGCAACGGCTATGCCTGGTTTCCCCCTATAAGGCCATGCTTTGATAGCCATCTTTCGCTGGAGTTTATGACAGAGGAGGATGACGGACTGTTGCTCTATGTTGGCCCATTGGCAACTCTGCTACTCGGGGACAGCGAGGACTACTTGGCCATAGGTACAGCAAACTCAGGTTAATTACATGGGTTCTCCGGGCCCTCCAGCCTCCAGTCTTCTAAATGAATGTGGAGTCTTTAATTAGTCAGTGGTAGATAATCAGATTTAGGAAGAAAATGTTGTTTACTGGGGTGCTAGGCTGTATATTATTGATGGACTGAATATAATGTCTGAAGTAAGAGGCTTTTGAATGGCCCCAATAGAGCAGCTGCATTTCACTTCTACAAGCCAGTAGTATAATACATAATTCATGCATATTCCCCTGTTCACTTAGCCCGGCCATCCATTCTGTTTTTTCTATTACATAAAAAGAGTGAAGCATAGTGGCTCCGATTACATTACTGTATTCTGATTAGTTATCCATTACTATTCAGACTGCTACTTACCTACATACAATTACCTGCATCTACAGCTCCAGCAAGGGTTGAATGTGGGTAGTCTGTGTTCGTATTTCATTTGACTAGGCTCCTTTTGTCTTTTCAGTGAGTCATACACTTAAGCATTACCTTTGGATGTGTATAAAGTCCAATAAGTCTCCCATATTTTAAATTTTTTTTTAAAAAAAAGAATAATATAGGTTGTTAGTAATAACATACTAAATGATAGCTATACATGTAATTGTAACACTGTGCAGTTTGTCTATCCATTAAATCTACCTTCATTTTGAAGTCTGTCTGCTGTAGTGCATACTGTATAGTCACAGATTCACACAAGGACAAGTAATGATGCTGCAATAAAGACCAGAGTCCTTCCAGTCAAGGACCACCATTTTCTTCCAAAATGATTAAACATCATGTAAATAACTGAATTATATTATAATGCAATGTGCACTGTGTGTTGTTGTTGAATGGTATTAATTTTATTACATTAAAAGTCATACAAATGAAATGAATATAAATCAGTGAATACTCTTTGTCCCTGGCAGTTTCTGTTCTGCATTTTTCAGCATATAAGATCATCTTCAAAATATATTTTCCAATTTACTGTTAGCACTGTTTATTTATTCTGTTTAAAAATCCATCAATTGGATTTTTGCCTCCATAACCAAAATATTAAAGGTGATATTCTCTGTGGGGCCTACCTCATTTACAAATAACAGCTTTCTCATTAGTCCTAATTCACAGACCTTGCAGTAATTTGGATGTTGTTTTTCAGAACTGATTGCTGGGTCACCCACCCTGAAAATCAATCATGGCTCTGGAACTCTGGTCCTCCAATTAACAAAAAACGTGGCAGACAGAAGGTGGCATCGCCTTGATGTGAGGAGTAATAGTAAAGTAAGCGATCCACATATGACTTTGATTTTTGTGCTAAATGGCTCTTTAACAACACACGCACAAACAGTTTCTTACACGCAGGGCTGATGACTTGTACCTTTTCTTCTCTATTTTAAGGAAGTGCGCTTTACTCTTGATCGATGTGCCAGTGCCATCGTCATGGAGACGGAAGGTGTGGACTCATGGGCTATGACAGAGGACCGTTCATCCTGTGAAATCCGAGGGGTCACACCCAACAGGGACAAGTAAGATCAATAATTAAATAATACTTGTCTGAGCAGAGCTGTGCAATAACAAAACCTTTGAATTCCAAAGGGAGCCAATGAACTCAAATAAAAAATAAAAATCACGCACACACACACACACACACACACACACACACACACACACACACACACACGCACGCACACACACACACACACACACACACACACGCACACCCACGCACACACACACACACACACACACACACAGAGAAGAGTTATTTTTTAAGCCAGTAAACCACTACAGTTATAGTGTTTTATATCATAGTTAACAGCTTCCTATATCACATTTCCTTCAGGTCATTGTGAATTTAAGCTATCGTGTGTGCATTATTATCTTATACCATTCCCTTTCCCAATGTCCCATAGAATTGCTCAGCAGACATTTGCATTTGTGCTTTTGTTCAAATGATACATAATTACTGTTTACTGTGATATGCTGTAGAAGAACATTAAGCCACACACTCAAATAGTACTTCTTGGGTAATAATAACAACTATATTGTCTCTTAAAGCTTATCGGAGATACAGCAGAGACCAGCAAATACTTTTATAATATTTGTACTATGTATTTGTATTTAGAATGTTTCATTTTGATGTATGCACTTGTATAGTTTTGGTAAGTTACTTTGAGTGTCTTCATGTGACTTTCCTCACACCCATAAGATAGCAGTATTACTCTAACAGAACAGCAATATTATATATGTCATGTTCAATAAATAGAATCTGAAATGGTGTTTACGTGCAGCACTGTGGAATCGCTCCTCTAAATCATATTAGAGAGTGACTCAGACTGTTTTTAACCCAAGTGTTCAATTTCTCAGTGTACCTGCCTGTCGTATCTTAAGGGGAAAAACTGCTGATAAAATCCACCGATATAATCCTTTAAAATACAAACTAATCTTTCTGCCTGTGTGCTTCACATAGCTGCCTTGGCCCAGCGGTGTGCCATTGCTAAGTTTGCTTTTCCCCTTTGCGGGCTGTTTACTGTTTAAATACAGAATGTACATCCACTTACTGGCCCGTTTATTAGGTAGACCCTACTAACAAAGTGGCCCTTCTTCTGCGTCAGCCTATCAGATTTAAGGTTGGATTTTTTGTGTTACTGTAGCGTTTCTATCATCTCAAGCTAGTGGCTGTTCCTTGTTTTCATCCACACAACTACTGCTACTATGGCTACTGCTGTTTATATTCTTGATGATTTGTTGGACTGCCTAACTGTTGTGTATGTCTTGTCCTGTCCTAAATGTTAAGGGTCTACGAATGTACATTTACACATGTATTTTTGTACTGATGTTCATTAATGTGCATTGTCCATTTTAAATAAATACATAAATAAATAAAAATACTAATAAATTCCAACATAGTCATAATAAAAACATACCATTTTGGCCCAACAGCCACAGCATATTATTTTTATGTTTGCATGAGTGGCATTGATTTGCTGCCATGTGATTTGTTTATTAGCTGTTTGTGTTAACTAGCAGTTGACTAGAAAATATCAATCACAAGTGACTGTATTTTCTATATATATATAT